>BHFT01047284.1:0-15824 GCA_004320025.1 Laticauda laticaudata | reverse complement strand
CAGAGGATGCTGAGAGGATACAGCAGATGTGTAACGGATGACAACGGACGTAGAACGTTTGTTGCCCGTATGTGTCGCGATGTACATCGTACGCGGCAGAAAGTTCATCCACTCAAAAAGTTTTGTGCAGCTCAAAACATTTTGAGCGGATGAAATAGCAGAAGACGGATGTTTGACAGATAGATCGTATGAAACACGTACGCAGTGAGTATACAACGGATACATCGCATTTTCAAGCAGATGGCAAGGTTTTTTGTCCATTTTATATCTTCTTTGCATCCGTTGGTGCAATGGAACATGGGCTTTAAAGACAGTTAACAGCTTTCGTGAAACTCAGAATGACTCCCAAAGATTTTTTTCATTCAAAATTTGCTGTTCCAAAGAAAAGTGCAAGCAGTGTGTTGGCAGAACAGCTACATTTAGTTTTTTACCCATCTTGATCTCTTGCAGAAGAAACCAGGCATCTTTTCAATATTTTGCCCTTTGCTTAGCAACTAGGTATTGTCATTCCCACCCCATTCTAAATTTTAATAGCTGGGTCAAAAACACATTTTGGCACAAGAAGAAGGCAGCATTTGGCAACCCAACATAATTTGTCAGGAAAAAAAAAAAAGGAAGCCTGGAGGACAGAATCACATTTAACAGAGAAAAGCANGGGGGGGGGGGATCTCTTTCTTTAAAGAGAAATTCTTTTTTGCAGAATGAAATTATTTTTAATGACCAAGTTTTTATTATAGCCATCTCTTATAAAAGCCACCAATTACTTATGAAATGCATAGAACATATTTGCAAGTGTTTATCTTTTTTTTTTTTGTTAAAAAAAGTCTGGGAGTCTAGATTTAAGCAGTTTGTTGGCCTGGTGCTAGTCATGCTCTGATAATCAACACAAAGATTCTTTTTCCAGTTTCCTGATCGCTTGATTTTTGGACAATCTCCCACCCACTTTTTCCCAGTCTGGGGTAAAGGGGTACTTTCTGATCATGCCTGAACAACAGAATATAGAAGGAATGAATACTATAATATAGAGTAGATGCAATGTTACATCAAGGTGAACTATATTTGTAAATGAATTTGCTGCTGGGGAAGGGGGTATAGAAGAAATGAGTGGAAATCGTACAAAACAATCCTGATGCTGTTGACCAGGTATAAACAAATGTTCTGCAACATGCATTTTTCTGGCCTATGTTATTTTTATTTAACCTGATTACTGCAGATAGATGAAGAAATTATGTACATTAATTTACTTGTTTATTGAAAGTGGGGGAAAAACTGGAGAAATTTTATGTCATGTACATTTGGTAGAAAGTGTACCAACAGTTGGAAAGAATGTATGGGCTCTGAATAGATTTGGACTGAATACAAATAAGTGACCAGTATGAATGAAGGGCAGTTAATACATTGAAAGTATAAGGAAGAGTACAAGGAAGGGTTGAGAGGATGAGAAAGATGACAAAGTCAAGGTTGGATGGAGTAGATATGCTGTATTTTTTTAAATAAGAAAGTGAGCAATATAAGAAACAAAGGCATGTGAGGTTGGTGGACACACCCATGGTTGATAGGGGTAGAAAGGTATACAGAAGCATAATAAACGGCATGCCCTTTTCTTTCATCTCCCGCCTTTAATTCTTCAGTTACTATTTCTCACTCTTTTTCTGTTCCTTATATAACATTATTTACCCCATGAGGGTACAGTCAAGTGTCAGGAAAATCAGGAGATCCAGACAGTTCAAATGGGCATCAAGAATCTGAACTACTAGTGGTCAAGGAAAATTAGTGAGAGTTAAGAGTACGGCTTCAAGCTGACCAGGACTTAAATCTCTTGTGAGTATGAAGGGACTCATGTCTGATGACCTGTTTAACCCTTCCCTCAGCCTAGTCATCTCTTATAGGTACATGTTTATGCATGAGTACATTAGTTTGATCTTCTAGAAGTTAACTCAACATATTAGGAGGGCTCCAAGCGCCAAAAGGCAACATGTTACAATAGAAGGGAAATAGCAGCATGAAATCCTGGATTTATTAATCAAATCACAATGTAATTGGATGTGGCATGTTAACTTTTATGGGAACAATCTAAAGAAGAGGGCTTCCAATCTTCAATTAGGAGAGAGAAGGAAGGAGGGAGAGAGATATATATTTACCATCGACAGTCATCTTTGTTAATCTCTGCCCTTATGTATGTTTAAAGTGTCATTGCTGAAAATAGCTGGCAGGGAATGGAGCAATTTGTCGTGGGGAAGAAACTGGGTAGACTGGTTCCACCAAGCTATTATTTGCTTAACTGTAATCATAATTTGATAATAATAATAATAATAATAATAATAATAATAATCATAATAATCATAATAATCATAATAATAATCATAATCATCATCATCATCATAATAATAATCATAATTTGATGGCTAAGGTTGCATACTCAGGCTTAGACTATAATTTATAAATTACAGTTACTGGATGCACACAATATCAAACGAATAACTTTATAAATTACATGTTGTACATTTATAAACAACCTACTAAATTATATCATTATTACTTCAAAGTATCTCTCAATAGGGAACCACTGCCAAAAAGATTCATTTCATCTTTTCCCCAGTGAACTGGTGTTCCACTGATTGAGAGCACCTAATTACTTCCCATATTTTTTTCCTCTTCAGTGAAAAAAACATCTTGAATCAATTTCAAACAGAAATGTAGTTGGAAGGAAAAATATTTCACAATATCTAAAGCTCACTTACTCCTAGTGGTGGGATTCAAATAATTTAACAACCGGTTCTCTGCCCTAATGATTTCTTTCAACAATCAGTTCACCAAACTGCTCAGAAAGTTAACAACCGGTTCTCCTAAAGTGGTGTGAACTGGCTGAATCCCACCACTGCCTAATCCAACCTTTATGACTCTTTTCTTTTCTTCTCTTTTACATTTTAAAAGACATAACCTCACTTCTGTTTAATTGACTGTTTTAGTGCCTCTCTGTATTACATCCTTCAACATGGAGATAAATTAACAGAATTTCATTGTATTAATTCTTCAGTTCTGTGGTCTTCACATTTAGATTTGGACCTGCACCAGTCCAAAAAAGACTGAGCTGTCTGGCCAGGAACAATTCAATCTATGTGGTTGCCAATATGG
Organism: Laticauda laticaudata; assembly: GCA_004320025.1. Lineage (NCBI taxonomy): Eukaryota > Metazoa > Chordata > Lepidosauria > Squamata > Elapidae > Laticauda > Laticauda laticaudata. The sequence continues at coordinate 12,689 of BHFT01047284.1, read as the reverse complement.
GTGATAAGAAGAATTGTAGTTATATAGACCCAAAGTGCCCCTGCGATGGCCGCTATCAATACAACACAAATGTTGTCTTTAATTCAGAGGGAAAGCTGATAGCACGATACCACAAGGTAAGGTTACAATTTTCACACTTTATTTTTAAGAACTGGTTGTTTCTTCATGAACCCCACATAAAATATAAGCACATCACTTTATAAGTTAATTCTATTTTGAACATCAGAGGCTGAATATGTCCACTGGAGCATATTCCAAATTTGAGATTTCAGAGGGATAACAAATTACCTGTAGAAAATGTGATTTAGCACAACAGGTATATAGGGTAGAAGAGAATTTTGGGCATCCAATAAAATGCAGTTCTAATTTGATAGGTCTTTCTTTCTTTCTTTCTTTCTTTCTTTCTTTCTTTCTTTCTTTCTTTCTTTCTCTCTCTCTCTCTCTTTCTCTTTCTCTCTTTCTTTCCTTCATTTTTCAATTCTTTCTTTCCTCCTTTTTTAGTTTCCTTTTTTATCACAGAAATCTAATGTAGATAAAAATAATACAAAAGCAAAAATACAATAAAAGACAAAAATAAACTTAAAATGGAAAAAGAGAAAAATAAGTAGTACAACTACCTTAACTTTTACTCTTGTTATAAATTGTGGAAATAATATTGCTCTCTTCTCATTTTTACAGTATAAAGATACTCCAAAATCAACTTAGAAATACACATCTTTGACATCTGTTCTTTGACACCTGAAGCATTTTTTTTACCTATCCAGGCTAATTCTTTAGTTGAATCCCAGTCTTAATAGAGCCAGAGCTCTTCATAATATCAATTTCCATAGTTTTGGAATGTAATTCAGTATCAAATGTACCAGTGGTGGTATTCTACTGGTTCGGCCCAGTAGCGGCAATGAGCAGCGGAGACTGAACATGTTCCCTCCACCACTCCGCTGTTGGGACCACCTGCCCACCTGGGCTCCCATACTCACCTTTATCCTCTGAATTTGAAGTGCAAGCTGCTTTGTATGGCACAGCAGAGTGCCATGTGGCAGCTGCTGAAGCAACCAGGAGAGAGCAGGCTTGCAGGAGGTGATTTAGAACACCTCTGCGCCTGCACAAATGCCTTTGCACCTGCACAAAGTGCATCTTTGATGCATGCATGTGCCCACCAAGCCACACCCACCGAACTGGTGGTAAAAATATTTGAATCCCACCATTGAAATGTACATATGTAATAATTATGTTTTCCTCCAATGATGTTTGTTGTTTATTTGTGTCAGAAGCATCACAATTAAAATAAGGCACACTATATGACATATTATTTAAAATGTAAAATACAAGATTAAAATATGTACATATTGGGACACAAAGGGCAGATATACATATGTGTTGTTGTCTGCATGTCACCACAATCACAAAGAACAGAAGCCACCAGATAGCCCCATTTGTTTTGAGTTCCTCTAGATCTTGTTGTACCCAATGATATAACATACTGTATATAATCAAGATTATTTCAATTTTGAAACCAAAGACATGTCTTAAATGAAATATTTAAAACAGATAATAGCAGAGATTTGTTTTCCAGCACAACTGGAACCAAGCTGTGTGAAAATGCAGGAGACCACTATAAATGTATCTCTCAGTTACATAAAAAAGATCTTCTCCTTGTAATGGGTGCTGATACTACATTATTAATAGGCACAGAGGTTCTGGGAAACCAGTCAATCAGAATTTAAAGAAGTTTGGAGATTTTTTCCCTTCTTATTTTAAAATGCATTACACTTTCACCTTCAGTTAAAATGACTTGCAAGGTAGCATTAAGTCAGCATTATGTTGTTCATGCGTTCACTGAAAAACACCTCACCTGTTTCCTAAATGTGTTCTCTTTTTAACAGTTTAACCTGTTTAAGGGGGAGCAACAATTTGATTTCCCTAAAGAGCCTGAACTTGCAACCTTCAATACTGCCTTTGGAAAATTTGGCCTCTTCACTTGCTTTGATATTCTCTTCCATGATCCTGCTGTATCCCTCATAACCCAACTCTCTGTGGACACTATCCTTTTCCCGACAGCCTGGATGAACGTCCTCCCACATTTAACTGCTATCGAATTCCATTCAGCTTGGGCCATGGGCATGCGTGCCAATGTTCTGGCAGCTAATACTCATAATCCTATCTTCAATATGACAGGTAATGTACTGGTTGAGATAAAAGATTTGATTGGTATTTGGTTCTATTTACCCAACAGTTGAGAATCTCCAGCTGGTTGAAAAATCTCTTCTTTGAGAAATCCTTTAATGCTCCCTTGCCAAAATGAAGATACGCTGGTGTCGTCCTTGCAGACAGAAATTCAAGAGGAGGGAAGCCATTGCCATCACTGTAGTATACAGAGTACAGTCTTATTCTTTCTTTACTGTATTTCTACAAATAATCTCTGATTGGTTGTATAAACAGTCAGAGCCTACGAATGAAGGTGAATGGACGTGACCCAGGATAATGTTGCAGGATCCAATCTGGGTTTGTGAATGGAAGCAGTGGTTTTGTCTTCTGAGCTTTTGGATTCATACTGGAGTCCATCCTCAGGGAACTTCTCTCCAGCAGAGTGTGTACATTGGGCTGTTCTATGTCTGTTATTTACATGGGACAAATACTTAGCATGTGAGGGCTTGGCAGTAGACACAAACAGCTAACAACTTAATAAACAACACTCCAATCAACATCTAAAAAGCCACATACAACAGGTACCATTAAATATCATACACAGAACAACCCAAAGTGCATACTCTGCTAGAGAGAAGTTCCCTGAGAAAGGGGCTTCGATATGAGTTTGAAAGCTTGGAAGACAAAACCGCTGGTTCCAGTGACTGACCCAGATAGGATCCTGCAGTAGCCAAGTTTTGCTTTGTTTCTTTGCATTGCTGATCATAAATACCATTTTCTTTAATTTTTTGTGAAACCCTGGGACTCTATTGGTTCCTTAAGCATATTGAATATTCTTCCTATTCTATTTTTGCTCATCAAAGTAGAAAAAGGAAAAGAGAAGGTGAATTCTTGTGTATATGAATACATTTTCTGGTCTTTTTTCAGAGTTAAATATGTGTGTTTTTGGGGTGGGTGGTGTTTTCTTAAATATGTTTGGGGATAGAGTAGAAGAGATAATGTATACTGTATGTCTTGCAAAGACATGATAAGAAAAATGGCTTTTATTCTCGTCATTTTTAGGCAGTGGTATATATACACCATCCAGATCGGAAGCCTATCATTATGATGCAGAATCAATGAATGGGCACCTTTTGGTTGCAGAAATCTATTCCCATCCTTCTCATTTTCCCACCCCTCTTCCTACTGTTAACTGGAGCTTGTATGCCACAACTGTTGAAGGGTTTCATGAGGACCCTACTTTCTCTGGATTTATTTTCCATGATGACTTCACCTTATGTACCCTTGGAAAAGAAGCTGACAATCTTACTGTGTGCCAGAAAAGTCTCTGCTGCCATTTAAGCTACAGGATGATGAAACAAGAAGGTGAACTTTACGTGCTAGGGGCATTTGATGGTCTTCATGAGGTTGAAGGACAATATTACTTACAGGTATTATTTTATTTATGGGGTAAAACGCTAGACGGAAAGATAAAAGACTAGATGTCCACTACATTTGCAGGTTGTTGTCTAGATCAGGGGTCTTCAAACTTGACAGCTTTAAGACTTGTGAACTTCAACTCCCAGAATTCCTCCTCCAGTTATGTTAGCTCAGGAATTCTGAAGTTGAAGTCCACAAGTCTTAAACTTGCCAAGTTTGAAGACCCTTGGTCTAGAAAAACTTCAGCACTTTATTTTCGTTATCTCACTTGAAATAATTGTCCAGTTTAAATATTTGATCACTTTGTGGCTGCATCATGCTCATGATGAATGAAAGTATCTATTAGCAGGAAGAAAAGTAAGTCCTCCATTTCTTACTCCTTGGAGGGTCACACAGAGTTCTGGAAACTTTATTACCATGTCCTGTAGGATATTGACACTGACAGCCATAAGAATCGGACCAGTATTTAGTTTATCTTTTGTTTGTTTTATCTTTTAATTTGTCTAATTGGATACTATAGAAATGATCCCTGAAAGTATACTCATCTGGATTCTAATGAGTGAGCCATATATATTCATTGATACATTTGGCGTCTGACTGGTACTTAATCATGCAAGAATACATTGCAAGGATATGTTTGGATAACGGTCACTGGAAGTATTGATAAGGAGCCAATAAGCTGTGAATATTTGAATAGACCCAATGCAGACTTAAGCATTTGTTTTGCACAGAATGCTGGCCCACCTGTACAGTAAAGTTGATGGTTCTCTGGAGCCTACCAAATGTATGGAATCAGAAGTTGTGTTTGAGAAGTTGTGTTCTCAGAAGTTGTGTTCTCAGAAGTTGTGTTTGTGTTTGAGATGATATGCTGTTTCTCCCAAGCTGAGGTCCACCATAAATTTGGGATTTTGTAATGAAATAAATATGCAATCATCTAGGAGCAGGCTCTTCCATTGGTAGCTCCAGTGATCATATTCCTCTTTAGAATAGCTTTTCTCAATTAGCTTTGACTATTCCTTCATCTCACATTACCTCCCCTCTTTCTATATGCTATTGAACTCCAGGCAGCTCTGGGAGACATTGTTTTTTTTTTTTTTTGCACCTGGCAGAGATATATTTATTTCTCTGGATACTTTAGTCAATAAGCACACTGATCTGAAATGCATTTGCTATTTAGATCATTGTTAACTTTTCTGTTACTGCTGCTTGTATTGTTTGACTCATATTTTAGGGTGATATATCGTAGTTGCTATTTTTCGGTATCTGGGCTCCCATCTCCAAGGCAATGGTTACATCAATGGCAAGATGTGAGAAAGGGTAAATGAAATCTGGGTGTATTGGTGAGAACACACTGTTGTGCTTTGTGACAGGCGAATGTTAACCCATCTTAAATTTAAGATTTACAAGACAACTATCCGCCCTATTGCACTGTATGGCATTGAATGCTGGGCAGCAACAACAGGGACCAAAAGCTATCTCCGTGCCATTGGATATGGGGCATCTCCCTTCTTGACCACATCACAAATGACACCATTTGACAGCATTTTGGTGTGGTACCAATTATAGAGAAGAGAGAAGGCTGGTTCCACTGATATGGACATGTCCACAGAGCAGCACCTTCCTCTGTGGCCAAGACTGCCTACCAACTGGAAGTCAATGGCCAGCAACCTCGCAGGCATCCAAAACAGAGATGGCAAGACACCATCAACAAAGATAAGCAAGACACCATGAACAAAGATAGGCAAGCCTGAAGACACAACTGACTCTGCAAAGTGGCATTCAGTGATCCCAAAAGTGGACCCTGCACCTTCAAGAATATGCTAGGAAAAAGAAGATATCATAGTTACTATGATTTAGTATTAATTCCATTTAGAACAGATTAATTCTATTAATTCTGTTTTATTTACTTTATTCTCATTGCACCTCGTACAACAAAATCAAACACCATCTTCAGTGCACATCATGACCATGAAAATAAACACAAACACACATCCTTCACATTCCACACATTGAGCCTGAAAACCCACAACACCATGCCAACATTGCACTATACAGTAGAATTCAAAAGAGCTACTGCCCTGGGATAGAAGCTGTTTTTCAGCCTATTTGTCCTTGTTTTTATTATTCTGTACTGTCTGCCAGATGGTAATAGTTCAAAAAAAGGGTGCCCAGGATGAGATGGATCTTTGAGAATCTTTTGAACTTTCTCAAGGCAGCAGGAGCGATAAAGCTTTTCCAAAGAGGGGAGAGGGCAACCAATGATCTTCTGGATAATGGCGTTAACCCTCTAGAGTGTTTTCCTATCTGCCACTGAACAATTGGCAAACCATACAGAGGTGCAGTAGGTTAAAATGCTCTCGGTGGTGCAGCAGTAGAAGGTCACCAGCAGTTTTTCATTCAATTGTTGTTTTCTGAGGAGTCTCAGGTAGTATAATCTCTACTGGGCACTTTTGACTAGTGCTGCAATGTGAGCACCCCAGGTCAGGTCCTCTTTTAGGGTAACACCCAGAAACTTAAAACTGGACACTTGCTCTACTCAGTCTCCATTGATAAACAAGGGCTGGATGTCTGATCTGTTCCTTCTATAGACCATTATAAGCTCCTTGGTCTTGTTGGTGTTGAGGACCAAGTTATTTTCTCCACACCACGAAAGCAACTGGTCAACCTCATCTCAGTAGGCAGACTCATCCCCCCCAGAGATGAGTCCTACCACTGTTGTATCATCACTTTGTTTGGGTTTAGTCTATTGAAGTTATGGGAAATTTAGTTTTATTTTGAAAAGGCAATATAAAAATGGCAGAAGCTTCATCAGCATGCAAATGCCAAACTGCTTTTCAAGTATAAGGATGTCTTTTTTTAAAAAAATTACCTGCACAGGCATTTCTCAGGCAATTGAATCCCCATTCTCTTTGGCCGAGGCTGAGCAGCTCACAAAGCATCAGAACTGCTTGGCATTTTTTTAAAAAAATCTTGAAGTGGTTTGTTTTCAAATTGGCAACTTACGATGTGTGGACTTTGTCTCTCAGAATTCTCCAGCCAGCATTCTTGCTCGGGAAATTCTGGGAGTCAAGGTCCAGATATCTTAATGTATCAAGTTTGAAAAACATGTGGAGAGAGAGAAACTAGAACGTACATTTTCAGCAACTACAAGTAGTCCTTGATGTACAACAGATCATTTAGTGACCTTTAAAAGTTACAACAGCACTGAAAAAAAGTGAGCCATGACCAATTTTCACAGTTACAACCTTTGTAGCATCCTACAATCATGTGATACAAAATCAGACGCAGCTGGTTCATGCATATGATCATTGCTGTGTCCCAAGATCACGCAGTCAATTTTTGCAAACTTTTGACCAGCAAAGTCAATCGGGTCATCAGATTCATTTAAACACCCAAGCTGCTAACTTATCAACTGCAGTGATTCACTTAACAACTGTGGCAAGAAAAGTTCATAGCATGGGGACAAAACTCACTTAATAAAATGTCTCACTAAGAAACAGAAATTCTGGGGTCAGTTGTGGTTGAAAATCGAGGGCTACCTTTAAAAACCGAGATTTATACAGCTGCAGGTCCTTGGTCACCATGATACCAGGAACTCCTACCTGTCAATGAATACTTTAGCTTCAACCATAACAATACAAGAGCAAACAATAGATACAAACTCAGGGTTAACCGCACCAAACTTGATTGCAGGAAATACGACTTCAGCAACAGAGTAGTCAATGTCTGGAATACTCCACCTAACTCTGTGGTTTCTTCCCCAAACCCCAAAAACTTTAACCTTAGACTGTCTACTATTGACCTCACACCTTTCCTCAGAGGTCTGTAGGGGGCGTGCATAAGCGCACCAATGTGCCTACCATCCCTGTCCTATTGTTTCTTTTTTATATTTGTATCTATTTCATGTATTCATAAGCATGTTTATACTTATACCTGTTATCTAATACTTGCTTGACAAAATAAATAAAATAAAAATAAATAAAAAACTCATCTTATGCCAGGATGAACTCATGCCTTTATCTGCTAGTTCTGAGTCAACAATCAGGAGGGCTTCTCCCCCAGCCACCAACATTCACATGAGTATGTTCCACAAAGGTTCCTTGCTATGGAGGAAATTAAAACAATGGTTCCTTTTCTGATAGTAGCAACTTGGCTTCTCAATAAATGAGTACTTCTTCAGATGTTGTTTGGTTTTCTTCTCCTTCCAGATCTGCACATTGCTGAAGTGCGGAAGTATGGACCTTCAAAGCTGTGGCCAGACAACCAAGACTGCTAAATCCTCTTTTGACTTTTATTCTCTCAGTGGCACATTTGGCACAAACTACGTCTTCCCAGAGGTTTTATTCAGTGGGATTCGTTTGGCTCCTGGATTGTTTCAGGTAATTTTTTAAAAATTATAATTTTGTTAAATGTATCAAAGTCTAACATACAAGTGAAAATGAAAGTATTGGGGAAATGGGGGAGGGAAAGGGAGAAAGGAAAAAAAAAGTGGGATAAAGGGAAAAAGAAAAGCATTGACTTCCTGCTCTTATTAGCATAGTAGAATAACATCATAACGTGACAACATCAACCTCTTACATTTACGTCTGTGGAGATTCTCTGTCATCCAGGTCATGGTTGTCCCAAAGGTGCTTTTTCAAGAGGCAATTGGACTTTCTCATTTTTTCTTTGAAGACATTTTGCTTCTTGACCAAAAAGCTTATTCAGCTCTGATCCACCATCCAGACAGAGCTGAAGAAACTTCTTGGATGAGAAGCAAAACATCTTCAAAGAAAACCAGAAAGTCCAGTTGCTTCTTGAAAAAGCACCTTTGGGACTCTTACATGCTTAATATTTTTAGAACAAACAAGCTTAACTGATTAGCAAAACCAAAGTTTCAATTTTTTTCCAATCTCAAAAACAACATCCAGAAGCATTTTCCAAGTAGAAAGAAAGTTCAATGAATACTTTTCTTCGATTAGAGCAGTTAATTTAGCCATCTCTGCTAAATCCATCAGTTTTCCTACCATTCGTCGCCATTGTGGGAATTAATATCTCTTTCCATTTTTGTACATAAAGTATTTTGGTTGCTATAAAGGAGCAAAGTTCCATATTTTTTTCAAGCTATTTTGTTCATTAAACCTAAAAGTTCCTGATTTAATGTTTTATATTCACTTTAAAAATCTTAAAATACTGTATGAGTACCAGAGATGGTGTTCATCAGGTTCTGACCAGTTCTGCAGAACCGGTAGGGGAAATTTTGAGTAGTTCAGAGAACCAGCAAATACCATCTTTGACTGGAGATTTTGCAGTATCCTTCCCCTGCCACGCCCACCAAGCCGCACCCACAGAACTGGTAGTAAAAAAATTTGAATCCCATAATTGAATTGTATCTCAGTACTTTCCCATCTTTAGAACACAAATATTGTTAGGGTGGGTATGAACCAAACTGGGCTAGAATAGAAACAGATTCCTTAATAAGGCTCAGAAGGAGGTGTTTTGGTCATTTTTTGGAAGCCCACTTTGAACTGTGAGAAAAATGAGGTTTCTCATTGTATTGTTTTTTACTTGAGTGCCTTGCTGGATCTATGAGTTTGGGTGAAGCCCACACCACATTGTTACATGTGTTACACTTGTATAGAGCAGAGATTGATCTACATGGTGTATATATATGTGTGTATGTATAAGTGTGTGTGTGTGTGTGTATGTGTGTGTACACATACAGGGATGGGATCTGACCGGTATAACTACTGGTTCTGTTGCTCTGCGTCGTGCGAACATGCGCGAGTTGTGCGAGTCACGCAAGTCATGTGAGTGCAATTTACAATCTACTAAGCTGCCTGGACAGCTGAGCAGTGCTTCATGCAGGTATGCAGCGGTTGGAAAAGCCCTTTTTTCCTGCTTTTTCAACTGCAGCTGTGTCACACAAAGCAGCTGTGGTTGAAAAAGCAGGAAATATAGGTCAGGTAAGAGCCTGGGTGGGCGGGTTGGCCAAAACAGCAGCAGACACAGAACCGGTTCTGTGCCTGCTGCTCTTCAGAGCGACCAGTTCTGTAGAGCCGGACAGAACCGGTAGAATCCCACCCCTCTGTGTGTGTGTCTGTGTCTGTGTCTGTGTGTCTGTATGTGTAAGCAAGCCAAAGAAAATCCTGTATACATAAAAAATAATACTGGATTGTTTATATCAGAAGGAGGAAACTGAATTGTGTTCCTCCTATTTCACTCCTTCAGGAAGCAGAGGAGATTGGGGCAGTCTTTTCTCTATTTAAAATGGGAAGGACAGAAAATATGTTATTTTCTATGCAACAGAATATAGGTAACAATTATTTACCTTTTGAATGAAGTAAAGCACTCCATACAGGTAATAGTTATACAGTATTATATAACTGGTTGTACACACAGATAGTCCTTGATTTACGATTGGTCACTTAGCAATCGTTCAAAGTTAAGGCTGATCCCCCCCTAGGGCTACTTCTGACTCAGATTCAAAGTTCCAATGGCTGGGGACCCTCCATAATAACACCATCTCATTTTGGGCATTTGCCAACCACGCTGCATTTATAGCTCTTTGCCCGTGTCCCATAGTCACATGGCCATCACGCTTTATGAAGAATATTTTTTTTTTGCTAGCAAACGGTATTTACTTCGGGTTTCCAGCAAAAACCACCCATTGTGGACAATGGATTCCCTTGACAAATGTAGAGATTGCTTAATGTCCGAGATGATTCACTCAGTGACTGCTGCAAAAAGGGTCATAAAATTGGACACAGTCACATTCCAGGCACAATTACAGTTGAATTACAATTACAGTTGAAAACTGAGAACTACCTACATCTGTAGAGTGTAATCTACGATTTTAGATTATGTCATATGTAATAGTGTAGAATGTCTTTTTCTAAATACTCAGCTTTTAAAATGGCTTGTTGCGAGTAAGCAATTTGTATTAAACACATTGCATGGGTCCAAAAGCTGCCTGAATGTTGCCAAAATAAGATCCATCAGATGATGTTTGCCCTATGGTTTGTTTTCACAAAGAGCTTAAAATCCCATTGCCAACTGCGGCTTCTCCACATTTATTGAATTCAGGAATAAGAAACTTGTAGATGTTAGAAGTTGCTTAATTAAATCTCCCAGCAGCCCTAATCCCCATGTCCTCTGAAGAGGCGTCCTGTGACTCCATCTTGATCCAGTTCAGTATTATCTACACAGGGGTATCAAATTTGATTTCATTGAGGGCAACATCAGGTTTGTGTTTGACCTTGGGGTGCCAGGTGGGCATGGCCAGGGTGGCTGGGCTGAGGTGTGATCTCTTAGGATGTGACCCCTTTTTCAGCTGGGATGGCTGCATGCACCCCCCCAAGCTCCATTTTTACTGGCAGACAGCTGCAGGAGGCCATCCCAGCTGAAAACAGAGCCTGCTCCATTTTCACTGACAAAGGCACTGTGGGCCAGTCCTTTGCTGTTTCCAGGGCAGCCCGTGGGCCAGATCTAAATACCCGTGTGCCGCATCTGGCCCACAAGCTTTGAATTTGACACACCTGATTTACATTGACTACCAGTGGCTCTCATAGTTGGGAGTCTTTTCCAACCTTATCCAAATATGTGGGTTGTCACTCTGAGATCTTCTCTATAGTATATTATAAGAACTATATCTCAGTCTATTACTTTAAAAATGCCTTAACTTATCTAGCTAACTATATGACTGAAATTCATTCATTCCTAGGTTTTGAAAGATGGACAACTGGTCAGTCAGAATGATACCCCTCAAGATGTTTTAACTGTGACACTTTTTGGAAGATGGTATGAAAAGGATCCTCCAGCTACACAGATTGACATGTGTAACCCTAGCACCAATAGAATCACAGTTCCCAATAAGGTTGCATCCACTATTCAACAAATCAGTTGCTTGATACTTTTACTATTTCAGTTGTCATTTATCATTCAGTAATGGATAACTCAACTGAATATGTATTGATAATGGATATATTGATGCTGTTTAACATTGACTGACAAATCCTAAGGAATACAATCTCTTGAACTTTGTCCTAAAAAGATACAACAATGTAATAGTTACTGATGAGACCAAGGCAAGATTAAGATTTGTGGACTTCAACTCCCAGAATTCCTGAGCTAACATGACTGGAGGAGGAATTTTGGGAGTTGAAGTTCACCAGTCTTAAAGTTGTCAAGTTTGAAGACCTCTGGATTAGACTCTTTGTCCAAGGTTCTTGGAAGAAAAACAGCTTAATATATGGATCATCTCCAAATACAGCTGCCCACCATATATTAGAGCATATATTTCAAGCCACTTTAAAATACAACAGAAAGTTAAGATCCAGGTTGTGCCAACTCCACCTTGTCTCTTAATCCCTCATTTCAGAAAGAGACCCAGAAATGACCCAACCTGCCCCTCATTTGGGGATTATTTAGCAGGAATCAGTCCTCTAACCAGAAGGAACTAAACAACCAGACTTCAGTGTTTTTTTTTTTATTAGAGAATGAGAAAAACTCAAACTGCTATAACCTGTTTGTAATTGATTTTCAACCAGGAAGCCAGCTGGGTTGAATTATTGGGCCTGTCTGAGATTGTAATATGAATTATGCCAACTTTTTGACTGAAAATTATAATCCATGAATGCTAGTCAAAATTCACATAGTTGACCGTAGCCTTCACCCCACCCATTGAGGCTATTTTAAAAATAAGATGTCATAAAGAAGAGAGAAATTTTATGTTCGTAAGAATAAAAAATGTGTAATTTCAATAAAAGCAATCAATTGGGTTCTCAGATATTGTGAAGAATGTCTAAGTTGACATGAGTAATACTTTTTGTTGAATGATAATTTATATGGCTATGCAGAAAAGGAAACTAAATATGAATGGAAAGGTATGGTGAAACTATGATGAAGGAAAAATGCCTATTGAATATAAGTGTATTAACTTCAGGCTAGGTCACACTGGCTGACGGATGCAAAACGTATGAAAAAAGGACACAGCGGCCGAGCAAATTTTCCATCCGTTGTTATCCTCTCTCAAAAGGGGCAAAAATTTGCATAAACAGAACAGAAAAGAACGGAAAGGAATGGACAGGGAGAGGACGTAGCGAGGATGTTAAGCGGATGCTCAACGGAAGCCTAGCGGATGGAAG
>BHFT01047283.1:0-34117 GCA_004320025.1 Laticauda laticaudata | reverse complement strand
AGAGAGAGGATTACATCGGGAAGTCCCCAGAAAACTTTGGCAAAATTCCAGGGTCCAAGTTTGAAGTATTTCCTATCCTGTCCAAGTTGGGGAAGGTGTATATTGCTGCAAAGCACCACTGCTTCTGCAGACCCAGGGTCCGAAATATGGGTGGGACTGGAAATTAACCACTCTGCTTCAACTACCGGGTTGTTGTTGAAAGTCATGTTCTCTGTCCTTCCCTGAAGGGTCAGGTATGTCAGAAGGTTTTGGCTTGTTTAGGCCCTGCAATATTCTTGCCCTTAAACAAGAGAGATTGAAAAGCTCGTGGCCAAAATAAGCCTGTAAAAGCAGGCTGGTCAGGAATAAGACCTTCAATCCTCAGACATTTCCCCTTCTAAGGGGTCTGCTCTGACAAGGGCTCGCTATTGTGAATTTGATCCCACTTCAGACTCGGTCATTTGAAAGATTTGATCTACTTCCTCCTCCTCCTCCTCCTTCGGCCCTTGGAGAGGGGTCTCCCCTGTAAATGTACGGGACTGGTGTTGTTCCGACCTGGTCAGTGACCACTCAGAGGTTGAGGCTCTTGGTCATATCTATAAGGGAAAGGTCTGGACATACCGCGTTCCGTTGAAAACCCTGCTGCAATCCCTTGGCTAATAGCCATCTCCATCCAGGCATTCATCCCTTTCTGGAACCATCCTCAATGAAGCTGTCACCCTGGCGAAGACCAGTGGCTGTCGGAGTGTAATGTGGCTTCAGCGGGCGCCGTCCTGGTTGGTGTTCCAGACACTTGAGCCTGTTGTCCTTGTGGAGTTAAGCTGCACCTGGATGAAAGGAAGAGATCTAGAGGAGGAGGAGGGTGTGAAAAACTGACAGACTGGAAGAGGGGGCACTCTGAGATACAGCGTGGACCACTCGAGAATGCGTGTCTATTTGCTTTTGTAAGGCCTCATGGCGCTTAAGGCGTCTCTTTCTGAGACCTTTAGAATTTCCACTGTGTTTTGATTTCGCTTTTATCTTCAAGCAAGGTGCCTGAGAGGTGCTACTATCTGCCATTTTGATTAAAATTAGAATAACAGTAATTGAATATAATCTGTGTACAAGGCGGTTGGCATGCCAGGGTCCAATCTGAGTCAAAAACGGTTGTTTTCCTTGATAAAGTACTTATTGCCCCCTTTTATTTTTTATTTATTCTTTTATTTTACTGGTGTATATATAATATCTATATATGTGAATGCAGTTCAGCTTCCTTCGGGTATTATCCCACGGTCATTGTAAGTGCTTTTAAAGTTGTAGCAACGTTTTTCAGCAGAAATCTCATCTGGCCATCATCAGGCTTCTGTATGGAGTTTGTAAAGTTTGCTGACAACTTTAAAAGCACTACAATGAGTGGGATAATACCCGAAGGAAGCTGAACTGCATTCATGTAAGTACCTGCGAAAACTTAAAAAAACAAATATATATATATTTTTAAGCTTTCGCGGGTACTTACACTGTGTGCTGTTCAGCTTCCTTCGGGTATTATCCCATGTCATTGTTAGTGCTTCAAGTTTGCTGAAACGTTGCTAACACTTTGAAAGGACTACAATGACGTGGGATAATACCCGAAGGAAGCTGAACAGCACATATACATATATATATATTTTCGTATCTCAGTAATAATATTTTATTGAAATTAAAATATTATATTGTTAAGTAGTTTGTTACCATGAGTGATTATTATGATTGTAATAATTATTATATTTATTGCTATAATTGCTTTGTAATTGCTCCTATGAGTAGTGATTTATGTATATTCCAATATTAATAATAGAACATACCAATATTACATGAGTAATCCAATTAGCCAAATAGCGAAACGCCTAAGGCCCGGATTGATGATTGTAAGGGCCTTCAGCAGCTTCCCTGCACAGGCGGACACTGGCCTAGGTGCTTGCTGCTATGCCACTGAGAAATAAGGCTATGAGGGTTAAGCCAACAATTTTTAAAAAAGCGAATTAATTATCCTCGAGTGCAGGTAGCCGAAACGAGGGTAAAAACAGCTCTCGAGAATCCTGAAGGGATTCTGTTGCTTCGAGCAGAAAATACCTCACAACAGCTCAGGAAAGACAAATAATGCGCGCAGCCACGAGGTGACACTCAAGAATGGCCTCCAGCAGTTAAAGTTTTTCATGCGCTTCTTCAGCAGCCAGCTTCCTGCCTTGCAAAACCAAGCCAGAGCTCAAACGAAGCCTGAGCTTCGAACAACAGAACAGCGGAGAAGAAAGGGGAATTAATCCAATTAACTTCCCCACCGAAAGAAATGGCTTTCAGAGGGGGGGTAAGGGTGATACAACTTTTAAAATGAAATATCAAGCCGCTAGCAAGCAAACATAAAGACACAGTGGCAATCAATAAATGGCAAGAGGTAAGAAAAATTTTATCTGTGGGGAGGTGGAGCAGAGCAGCTCCAAAAGCCTCCACCACCTCTTTTTGGGGGGGGGGCGGGCGCGAACAGAGCTTTCCTTAAACCGGACTCTCACACTGATAAGGATTGAAGGCTAAAGACAAAGGAAAAAATCAAAGGAAAACTGAATTGCATCAAACCTGCTAATATTCCTGTTCAGTCAAGAAAGTATCCAAAGCACTGCCTGTCTCGCACAAGCTGAGCAAGCAAAAAACTGGGGAACGCTGAGGAGTCACGTGGAGGAGGAGGAGTGTTCCACAAATCAAGCTCAGCCTGTGAATGTGGAGACTAAGCACCTCCCACTACTGGATGGTCTGAACAGCTCATAGGAGAATGGCAAGATAAAAGGCAACTTAGCATGTGGCAAGAATGTGGATGGGGCAAAAGGTTCAGAAAAGACCTTCCCTAATTTCTTGGGCTGTAAATTGGGATATTGTGGGAGATACTTTCAGCCTTGCAAGATTCTGTTAATGTAATTTTACAATAAGGTAAATTTAGTTCTATTTTATTAGAGGAATCAATTTATTTAACAGTCTGTTCCTTTAATACATTTTTTGTTGTACAATAATTATTATGAATACAAAATATCCCAACCTACACTCTTATCCAATACAAAGAACAGTTCCAAACAGCCATTTATTATCTTCTTATGACTTGACACCACAGTATCCCAAAAGAATGTTTTGAAAAATTGATATTTCATACTTGAACCCACAAAGGATTTCCTGTCTAAGCAAATCCATCTGCTCTTGCCATGCTATATTTGCAGCACATCAAGTATGCCACTAGGGTATTGTTATGCTTTAATAGATTTGAAAAAGAAAGGTTATTCAGAATGTTTTTCCAAATGCAGACTTGAACCTAAATGATTTTTATAGCATAACCCAAATTACACCAAAATAGCAGATTGGTATATTAACCATATAGCTACATTTATCTTAATTCAAAAATTCCTGAGAGCTCATTTACGGATACAAATTTCCCACTGTCGGAATATATTTTCAATCAAAGCACTGCCAGGAATCTGACTGCAAATGTATCTATTAGTTATCTTACAAAACAGTGATTGAGGAGGTCTCTTCTTTGATAGATTCAAGTACTGACTAACTTGCTTATAGAGGTTTAAATCAGGATTTACACAACCAATACATGCTCTTAAATCCTAAAGCAAAGGTCCCAGAAGCAGGTACTTCAAGATGAATGTATGAGAGAGATGCCTTTGCTGTGGAAACTACTGCTAAAAATTATCCCAACAATCCTAAAATTCATGCTGGGTGAAATCAAATCTCATTCATTTGTCTCTTCTTATATAATAGAACGGTTTTTTTTCCTTTCACGCCTCCTAAACACCCCATAAAATCTGAGGCATGATAGCTTTCAGGATCGAGTAGACAGAGACGGGACATTCCCTCTCTTCTATAATTCTGCAAAGAGAAGATGTTCATTCAGTTGAAACACTGTACTGGATTTCAATCTCTGTTAAAAGCTTGTTCTTTGTCGGATTAAGGTATTTTTTAAAATATTAAAATTAAGTTTATGTAATGTTGTAACTGCATAATATTTGAATAATGTGAACCTGAAACAGATTAATTCTCTCCTATTCTTTTTTATGATATAATTCTGAGATGATTATTAGCCAAAATAGTAACCCTACCTTGTGCTAAAATGAATCTTGTTCTTAAGACTTTATTCTATAAATAGCTGCAGTAATAACAAAGAATCATTTTAAAAAATTACATAATTTAGAATGACAAAATTGTATACATTTGGAAGAAAAGATGGGGCGTACTTCAAGAATCATGTTTAAAAATCCAAGGGATGGAATGGAGACACTGAAAATATTTATATCATCCAGTTTAATATTTCTAACAAAATTCAATCCAAAACAAAAACAACTATTTGTTTTGTGCACAGGAGAGGAGGAGGAAGAGGAGAAAAGTTTAGAGCAGTGGTTCCCAAAGTGGGCGGTATCACCCCCAGGGGGGGCGGTGGGATGCCTTAGGGGGGCGGTAAGAGGCAAGGGGCGCTAAGGGGTGGCAGAGGGGCGTTTGAGGTGCTGGCCACGCAGCCCGTTGACTGTTTCATCGCTCTGTAGTTGGCGACTCAAATGCGGAACGCATGCACAATGAGCCTTGCCAAGCCGGGGGGCGGGGGGGACGAGTGTGGGAGGTGGTGGAAGGAGGGCGCCTTAGCTTGCAGGCTTGACCCTTTTCCGGTGAGAAGCATGCCAGGCGAAGGCCTGAAAGCAATACGCCTCCCAAAGTGCGCCGCCCCGGATAGTAGGAAGGAGATGAGTGGATCCAGCTGTTACCAGGCCCCCGTTCGCCCAGAGGGAGAACATGGGAGCATGCAACGCTTCTGCCTCTCCAGTCCAGCCAGCCGGGAGGCTTCACGCACGGATTGTGGCGTATGTGCAGCTGCGCTTCTCCTAAGGTGCCATGGCTTGGTTCCAGTTACAGTACATTTTACCATGACTTTCCCGTGAAGCCTAGAACCTAGTCTCCCTCCTGCAGCCCGGTCTCTTGCTGATTCGAGACCCTGCACTTGCCTTGCCTTATTTCCAAGCCCGGATATTCGTTTCCCTCCATCTGCTGGCTGGTCTGGGGGCTGCTCTTCCGCACGTTCGTCCTCCTCCCTGGCGGAAAGATAAAAGATGGCGCCAAAAGAATGCCTTCACTGATAAGTGGGCAAGTCTCTGAGCATGTGCAGATAGTACCTCCCCTTGCTTGGCCTTCCGACGGAAAGTGCGGACCCTGGGTTGAAGGGCAAAGAAGGTGAGATTTGGCTTGCATCGCTATGCGTGCCCCGGGTCGTCGGAGTGGTTGGCAGGATGCACAAAATTGAGATGCCAAAGGGGGCTGGAAGAACGGGAAGGGCAGCTGCAACGGGGGCTTGGAGAACGGCAGGCAGCGCAATTAAGAGCACAGGAAGATCTTTAGCCATGGTTTACTTCAACCTGACTAAGCCAAGAAAATCAAAACCAGCTTATGAACTCGTAAACCAGGAGATGGTTGCGGTGATATGGTTCCACGCCTGTCGCTTTCTCCAACCTTGGCAACTCTGCTCCAGAAAGTAAGATTGTGGTGGACGTTTCAATTCCCCACTTCTGGCTTTTGCTCTTTACGTTTCTCAGCACAGTGCCATTGCCTGTCACATTCTTTCCTTTTGGTTTGTCTGTTCTGTTCCATTCCATCTTTTCCATCCATCCATTCCACTACATACATCCCCAAACAATTCGTGCCCTGCCTGCCTTGCTGTCATACTTCCTACCTAACGGCTACCTATTACCTATCTACCAATATCTATCTACTCCTACGCCTATCCATATCGTATCCATATTATCATCTATCATATATCCAGATGTCTGTTGTGCCTACCTACCTATCCTTATCTTGCCTGCCCTCGTCATTACCTTAGCTGCCTTAGCCGTCTTATTCCATCTGTCTAATCTACCCTTATCCTAACCTACTAATCAAAACAATCCTACCTACCTACCTACCAATATAGACTTCTACTACCTTAACCTAACTACCCATAGATTCATCCAAAAAGGTCAGCTGCCTGCCTCCCTGGCCTACTATACCTACTTATCCTCTCAATTCGCTATCTCTTATTTTTTTAAAAAATTCTACCCTAGATCCTACAACCTGTTCCTCTGTTCTTGTCTGTATGGTCCTCTCTCTGTCTGATCCATCCATCCAATGTTTTGAACTGCCAGATTCCCACAGGCATTATGGGGAAGCAAAAGTAGTGCAGCAAAGCCATGTCTGGGGAGGAAGGAAGGGGAGGGAGAGGGAGGGGAAGGGGGAGAGGAAAAGAGAGACGAGGGGAGGAGACGAGGAGACAGAGGCGAGAGACCTGATGCCATTTATAGAACTTGAAATGAGGCTAGCTTCCAGGACTGCAAGCCCTTTTCCACAATTGAACACTCTTTTGCCAGCACCATTGATAACATCTTTGGCTTGTCTATTAAAGTTTTGGGTGTACAAAACCAATGGCGTTCTCAAGACTATCAAGGAAGCTCTACATTTGTTTCGAGGCTTGTTTTCTTTTAAACAGGATTCCATTGAAACCAGACTGCCATTTGCTAAAAATTACTTTTCAGCCCAATGTATCTCTGAATTTACGAGTTGCCAATTCTGAAAGAAGGGGCAAAACCTAAAATGTACGTGTGGTAAATTACAGATAGAAGATCACACACAACCCACAAGACACACGCACCAGTCACTCCGCTTGTTTCCTATCCTACCGGAGCTCTGCTGAAGCCAAGCACCTTCCAGGTTGAATGGTACCGTAGACTAGAAGATATCTCATTATCTTTTCTTTCCTCCCTCCCTCCCTTCCATTATTTTTCTCTTCTGATTTTTTTTCCACTGCTGTTCCTTCCTTCCATTCCCCACTATTTTTCTTCATCTGTCCACTTTTTCTCTTCTTTCTCCTTTTTCTCTTTCTTGTCTTTCCTTCTCTCTCTCTCTGCTCTTTTCTTTCTCTCCTCATTTCCCCTCTGTCAGGGCTTTCTCACTCATTTTGACGTTGACTTCGCTTTTGAGCAGGGTCTCCGTTTCAGTGTGCGTGCTAGCAAAGCCACTGGGCTTTCAATGGTGGGCACTGTGGGACCTCACACCTAAAACCATGGCAGTTTGTGTCAGCCCATGTTTAGTAAAAGTCCTTAGAGCAAAGCCAGATAGGTCAGACGACAAACTTGGTAATTATTTGCTGACAAAGACATCACAAAGGCTTCTAGGTTTTACCAAGAAGGGGACATACGATGTCATGCAACGCAGCAACTAAAAATAATCAAAAAGAATCGATATCAAATAAAAACAAAAATCAACAAGAAATCGGCAAAGCATCTCTGATTTAGATATTTTTATTCACTGCTAGAATCTAATCAGAGATACTTTGCCAATTCTAGTGCAATGACCTGCTCCAGCAGGGATAGAAGGGAGTGTGTGTGTATGTCTGTGCATGGCTGTCAAAACTCCAAAAACGGGTCAAGTATCTCTGGGGAGGCCAGTCATAAATTAGAAGACTTGCTAAACAACCGGCCATTAAGTGAGGACCACTTGTATTTCATTTGCCAGTCATCTGGCCACACCCACCCAATCACATGACCACCAAATCAAACCTACCTGGTCATGTGACCAGCAAGCCATGGCCAGCCAGCAAGCCACGCCAGCCAGTCACGTGACCAGCAAGCCATGCCCACCCAGTCATGTGACCAGCAAGCCACACCCTCAAATTAGGCCACACCCATAGAAATTTGAACCCTGGGTAGGGGGCACCGAGGATGAGTTTGTAGCACCAGGGGGGGGTGGACTGAAAAAGTTTGGGAACCACTGGTTTAGAGTATTGACTTTCTCTTGGACTGAAACCTAAAATATATCTTGCTATAAATTTGCTTCAGAAAAAAATAAGAGCTTGCAGATGACTTAAAAAAAAAGAACAAGCCAGCTGAAACCAACCAGCAATATCCCCAGAGTTGTGTTGTCTTTACTGATAATGTGAAAAAAACATTCTAAGCTAATAAACAAATCCATGTTAATTTCACGCTCAATTAGAACTTCTGCGTCATGTTGAAAAGACGAGAGAAAATCCATATTTGCCCAATTTGGAAGGATTTTAAAGACAGAGCCCAAATATTAACTTCCACAGTGTACAGAAACACAGTGAATACTAATAGTGATCACGCTCTAAGTATTTTGTACACTATGATTTCAAATATTCTAATCTTGTAAATAAATACTGTCATGATAATGCAAAATATAGGTGGCTATATTGGCAGCATGTATGAAGTATAATCTCTTTTGTCCTACAATACTATAGTTCAACTAATAGGCAGACAGTCTGAGAAAAAGAATGAGTTAAACATGCAATTGACTCCTAGATATCTTCCAATACATAAATTATTAGACTCTCTACCTCTTACCAGGCTTTTCCTAAGATCAATTTGTGGTAACATACCTTCGTCTTACAACCAGATGAAGAATGGTGATTAAAACAGGCAATTACTAATAACCACAACCAGAGAGATCACATAAACCATTTCCAGGAATGCAGTTGCTTCAAAAAATTCAGAGTCAACTGAATAGAAACAGGACAGGACATGCCAGAACTAAGGCTAAGCTCTTAAAGTGAGGAATGGCCAACAGCCCACAATGTTACTGTGGTACTCTGAAACTAACTATAACACATACATTTCAAAAAGTCTCCTCAGGAAATTTCAAGGCACCTGGGATTATCTCAGCTTCCTGGGATATTGAATTAGAATATCTATCCCATTGCAATTTTAAGGCTCCATCTTATGCTAATTTTATTATGACTTTACCTTATTTTAGTATTTTATCTCCTATATTGTATTGTCCATATATTTTTTACACATACATACACACACACACACAAGCACATATTTATAATATATAATAAAATGTATGCGCTGACACTTTATTTAAACTACATTTGAATATGAATGATTGCATGACTTCTGTAGATGCCATATGCTAAACAAAATATAATTATAGTTGAAATACAATTCTATAAAGCATATTCCTAACATTTGTGTATGCATAGTAATCTATCTGCCTTCACTATGCAGTTTGTCTTTACTAAGCTTTTCTTCATGTGCATGTTTATTTTAGCTGAAGGGTTAGAAAAAATGGAAAGTAGTTTGCATGTGTATGAACGTGCATATGTGCACACATATACCTGTTTACATACAATCATGATCAATAAAGCAAAAAAGTTATTTTTCTCATGTCCCTTGATATAATTTAAAAAGTCAGGACACGAGAATTTGATAATAAGATTAAAAAATTATACTACTGTTTTTAAGTCTGGTAGGTCTTTTCAGGCTGCTGCTATAATTTAAGCTAATGTAAATTGGGGGAGGGGAGAACAGAGAAATAGAAAATGTTTTGGAAATTCTGCTGAACAGTAGGAGATTGGTGTACTTTAATATTTAACACTAGAGAATTTGGCCTTACAGCAGGGATGGGATTCTACCAGTTCGCACCTATTCAGTAGAACCGGTTATTAACATTTTAAGCAGTTCAGAGTGGTTGTTAGAAGAAATTACTGGCCTAATCCTGTAAGGAAGGCAGGAAGGAAATATTCTGGTGTTGCTTACAGAAACNTTCTGGTGTTGCTTACAGAAACTGCCTCTCTGTTAACCCTTATTACATTCTTGGCAGGACTAGACTTCCTATCTCTGGAACTTCTCTGGAGTTTTTTTCCCCCTCCTTTGCTGGTACTTTGCTTGTGTGGAGACCAAAGTTCCTATGGTATTGAAAAAAGTGATTTATGACCATTTTTCACACTTACAACTGTTGCAGCATCCCTACAGTCAGGAGAGGCCAGGCAAGGAGATGCGTGCCTCAATGTGAGTGATACTGAGTTGGCCACAACCAGGGGTGGGTTTCTACTGGTTCTGTCTGGTTCTATCGAACCATTGCATTCCTTGGGCACCATTATCGCCATTCCCGTCTCACTGCTGCTTCATCCCCCCCGCCACAGGTATGGCAAGCCCTGGGTCAGGTTCAACAGCTTGCCTTTCCTCCCCCTGCTATGTTTCCCCCTTGGGGAAGCGAGGCTGGGAAGGCTGCTTGCAGTAAGGGAAATATGGGGGGGGGAGCGCGCTTCACAGATGTGGTGACAATGGCGCTGGACTCCCCTTCTCATTTGTAAAATACGTGAAGTTTAAAGGTGCTGTGCTGTGCAAGCCTGCTCATGACAAGGGAAATATGGGGGGAACGCGCTGTGCAGCACCTTTAAACTTAGTGCATTTCACAAATGTCGCCTCATTTGTGAAGCGCGCTAAATTTGGTGCTAAGTTTGGTGCTGCGTGAGGCTACTCAAGGCAAGACAAGAGGAATATGGGGGGGGAATGACTTTTCTCCCGAGACACTGACTGACGCTGCTGTTCTTGCCATGGAGGAGAGAGATGAGAAACAGGGAGGGAGGGAGAATGAAAAAGAAAATTATACTGTAAGTATTCCAGAAGCAACATCTCCCTTCCAGTTTCCACAGCCCCAACCAATCTCCCACACAACAGGAGAAATTTCATCCATGCAAAAGCTGCATGACAGCAACAGGAAATTAAGTCTTCAAGTTCCTATTGAGCCTCAACAAACCAATGTTCTCCCCCCCCCCCCGAGAACTGTCATTAATCATCCAACATGCCTGCACCTTCAAAACACTTTGTGAATCTGTTAAAGAGGGCAATAAATGAAGGACAATTAACCCGGCTTTTTAAAAGATAAAGAAAATCAAGAATTTTAAAAGTAAAGCGCGCGCACAACACCTCCCCAGCTCCTGTGTGTGTGTTTATCTCATCTCTCTCTCTCCTCCTCAAATCGCACGGCTTGGCATAGCCAGCAAAGCTTCCTCCTTGGTGCTCTTTGCTAACTTCTTTATTTCTTTGTTTTGGAAATTCAGACTGGCATGAAAACAATCAATTTGCCAGCTGCAGCCTGCCCACCCCGCGCCTGGTTTTGCTGTGCTTTGGCACTCACTTGAGTGTCTTACTCCTCGTTGCATGTTCTTGCATGCACACATGTTTTATTTCGTATTTATTCATCCTCGGGCTCTCACTATTATGCGTCTTGACGCCGGTTGTGAGAGGTAGGAGGGGGGGGAGGGTCGCTTGAAAGGGGATGCTTCTACAATTGTTTGTTCAGACGCAGTCTGGAAATTGCTTTGGCGTTGGGAAAAGAAAGAAAGAAAGAAACGAAGGGAAAGGAAAGAAAGAAAGAAAAGAAAGAAAGAAAGAAAGAAAGAAAAGAAGAAAGAAAGAAAGAATAGAAAGAAAGAAAGAAAGAAAGAAAGAAAGAAAGAAAGAAAAGAAAGAAGAAAGAAAGAAAGAAAGAAAAGAAAAAAAAAGAAGAAAGAAAGGAAAGAAAGAAAGAAAGAAAGAAAAGAAAGAAAGAAAGAAGAAAGAAAAGAAAAAGAAAGAAAGAAGAAAGAAAGAAAGAAAGAAAGAAGAAAGAAAGAAAGAAAGAAAGAAAGAAAGAAAGAAAGAAAGAAAGGAAAGAAGAAAGAAAGAAAAGAAAGAAAAGAAAGAAAAGAAAGAAAAGAAAGAAAAGAAAGAAAAGAAAGAAAGAAGAAAAGAAAGAAAGAAGAAAAGAAATAGGAAGGAATGTGGGGAGAGACAATTCTGTGCTATTATTTTTAATTGTTCCATTATTTATCATATATAAATATTTTACACTGTCCCTACACCTAGAGTGATTCTACTGCCTTTCTTTTGCCCAGGTATTTTTCAGGGTTTTTTCATGTCTATAGTTCAGAGCATAAATACAGGTGTGTTTAACAGAGTTGAAAGGAAGGTCTTCTAGTCCAACCCCCAGCTTAGGCAGGAAAACTGAGGATGCCAAACTCTGAGTCGAGGTCCTGGGAAAGGTGTCAGAATAACAGAATAACACTTACAAGGGACCTTGGGGGGAACCCTGTACCGTTTCAGAGAAATGGCAGTCCAATCTCTTGTTAAAATTCTCCAGTGTTGGAGCACCCAGAACATCTGGTGGCAAGCTGTTAATTATTCTCACTGTCAGGAAGTTTCTCCTTAGTCTTAGTCATTGCTTCTTGTTTGTCTTCTGGTGCTTTGGAAAATACATTGCCCCCCCCCCTTTCTTTCTGGCAGCCCCTTGAAAGCCTATTGCCTATCACAATCTTGAGTAAGGCATGTGAGCCATTTCCTCCTTTCAGTGGTCCATGAAAATACATCTATAGTACGTAAATAATAAAGTCAAAAAAGGTGAATGACATTTTTATAGAACTATATATAAGTTGAGGCTGGGTGTGACAAGGAATGGCTGGGAGGGAAGGGGCCAGGCAAGGTACCCCTTGGCATGACATATACACATGCTACACACACACACACACACACACAAAATCATTGCCCATTTTGAATACATAGTGGAAAGGAAGAAAGAATACTGGATACATATACACAAATGTGTGTGAAAAAAACTGCAAAGAAATAGGATTATAAAAAAACAACTTCCAATCTTAACAGTTGTAGATGAGAGAAAGAGAAATGAGAAACAGAGAGGGAGAAAGAGAAAGAGATGACAGAGACATGAGAAAGAGGGAGAAAGAAAGAGAGACAGAGACAGAGTTACCTGTTTAAAAGAAAATAGAAAAATGGCTCTTTCAGTGTTTGCAGACCTCTGGGTTAGGCAAACACCATGGTCATAAAGTGAACCTTGTGGTCATTAAGCAATCACTGGTTGTTAAAAAGGCTATTTTCCCCAATGGGCATTTTTAACCAGAAACCAGAAGGAATTGTTGGAAACTGGCAAAAAACAGGAAACCTCAGTCACAAGACTGTGTAGGATGTTGTAACTGGTCACAAGTGTGTGTGTGTGTGTGTGTGTGTGTGTGTATAGCTGACAAAACAGCAAAAACAGGCATAGTAACTCTGTGGAGGTCAGTCATAAATTAGAACACTTGCTAAGCAACTGGCCATTAAGCGAGGACCTGGTAATTAAGCGAGGACCACTTACATTCGGTTTGCCAGTCACATGACCACATAGCCACACCCACCCCAGTCTCATGACCACCAAGCCACACCCACAAATTAGGCCATGCCCACAGAACCGGTTAAGAAATTTGAATCCCACTCCTGGCCATACCCAGCCAATAACATGACCACCAAGCCATGCCCACCAACTAAGCCACGCCCACAGAACCGGTTGTTAAAAAAATTGAATTCCACCCCTGCCTTACAGTTAGTAGGAATCATACAAATGGGTACACTTTCAAAATAAACTAAATCTTTCTTATATAGCTATAACTCTCAATATGGGCTGATGTATTGTGTCCTCAGAAATACCATATATATACCAAACAATCATTTAATCTCTTTCATATCAGCTTTCTAATAATAATGCATCTAGATTTCAATGAAGTCATCTGTTATTCACCAAGCAACAATCCTTCTTTCCTACACAATCTTTTCGCAAATCTGTTGCATTCAATATATGAGATGGGAGTGTGTGTAAGCTACCATCCTTTTTTTTTTTTTTAAGGAAGATTGAAAACAATAANTTTTTTTTTTTTTTAAGGAAGATTGAAAACAATAAAAACATGTTCAATGTCCTGAACACATTTTACTCTTTCATGTTGTGGTAATTCAGTCAGTTTGTTTAGTTTATGGTGTAGAGTATTATAAAATTGTGAAAAATATCTTATGAGAACCTTCAAAGGAGGAAAAAAAGAACTGTTTTTCCTCCCCACACTTGTTTAGATGTATGTTTCCTTTATTATGTTCTCTACATAGCAACATTTTCAAAACAATGAATGACTATATTTTTCTTCTATTCCCACACAAAGAAAAATAAATAAAAAGAATGCATTACTTCTATGTCCCATTTGCTAGTTGCTCCAGCAATGTAAACTTTTTTTTTACTCATGACCAGTTTATTCTTTGTGTGAATTTCTTATTTAGCAAAGATATACATACAGTAGGAAAGGTTATTTTATAACAAAGTATGTGACCATCTGTTAGTATCACCTAATCTCACAGGGTTATTATTGGGAAAGAGTGTGCTATATATACATGCTACTTTGAACATTTGAAGGAAAGATAAGATATAAATCTAATTACTGAATGCATGAATCATAGGCTAATTAAGGTATAACTCATTAACATTTGTATTTCTGCTGGCTTGGCACCAACATACCATTTTAAAGTATTGTTTTCTGATGTCCATATGGAAAAGTTTCATAGTAAGGCATCTCAGACCTGGTTAAAGTCTTATGAGAGTAGAATACAAAGGACTCATGAAAGTAACAGGAACAGGACAATGGAAATTTCCCAGTGATGGTATTCAAATTTTTTTACTAATGGTTCTGTGGGCGTGGATTGGTGGGCATTGTGTGGCTTGATGGGTGTGGCACGGCTTGGTAGGCATAGCAGGGCAAGCACTGCTAGAGGTATTGTTCTACCTTCAACAGCAACATGGCAAGAAGACATTTGGCAAGGAAGGACACTGTAAAATTTCAATTTCCACCCCACTCCAGGGAAAGGATACTGTAAAATCCCCATTCCCTCCCCATCCCACTAACCTACTTTCTAGCTCCATTCTCCTGTGCAGGGCAACCAAAGAAGGCCCAGCTGATCAGCTGGGACTCCGATCAGCTGTGATTCGGAAGACAGCGAATAGATGGGGGCAGGGCCAACGACCAGTTCTCTGAACTACTCAACTACTCTGAACTACTCAAAATTTCCACTACTGGTTTTCCAGAAACTGTCAGAACTGTCTGAATACCATCTCTGAAGCTTTCTCTTTAATTTGGACGGAAAGCCATTCCATTGAAATCCATTAAAGGTTTAGCACAATTAACAGCAATTGGGAATTCCAAGGATGTGGTTTACATAAGCTATTTCTTTATATTATTTAAATATTTTTATCCCTTGTATTCTATAAAAACAAATGTGATTGACAAAATAATTTAGTCCAATGGCATTATGAAGGCAAGATGAATATTTTAAAACAACTGTACTCGTTGGACAGAATTCTTCTACTGAACAATATATTTACATCTTGTAAGAGATTAAATATGTCTCATTAACATGTTATTAAAAATAAAATAACTGTACTGAATCACTGAAGCAAAGCATGAGAAACCTTAAGCTTTTTTCCATAGATAAGGTGCGATCCATAAATCCTTGACCCAAAGGAAAATGTCAGAAGCATAAAATACAATATACTCATTAGCAGTCCTACCTGACCCAGAAAGATTGCCATCAAATTCTTTCTTTCTTCTTTATAAGAAATATTGAAGAAAGGAATTAATTGATTCTACAGAGTTTTTCTTTCCTCTCCTATTATGTATAACCCGCTGTCAATAAACTATGCAGTCATCATATTCTATAATGTGGAATGGAACTGAATAGCAGAGAATTTAAGTTTTGACAAAGAGCAAGAATAGCAATTGAATTTCTGTCAAACCTTGCTGTAGATTTGCACAAGTGTTTTTACACAGGCTTTTTGAAAAGAAGCCCTTGAAAAGTAGATTGTTAAAAAGGAAAGTTGTACAATGAAGCAGAAGAAAGTTCTTCCATTAAACTATGCAATATCTACCTTCACTTATCAGGTCTGTTTGTGGGATTGAAAAATAGAGTTTTTGTAAAAGCCAACTTTCATCTCTGTCCTTCTAGTTGAATAAGCTGAAGAGGCTGGGAAATGGGGCAGGAGACAAGAAAGGAAGTAACTTTTTACCTGCCAGATTGATCTAAAGACTTTACTCAAGATGACTTCCGCTTTGCCCACCATTCCTCAAAGCCATTTGAGATGGAAGAGGTAATGGGTAAATGAGAAGAATAGACTTTTAGAAATTAACAACCTCACCCTGTCTAACAGATGTGGGAAGAACAAGAAATAATGTTTTGAGATCTCCTCCAACTTTTTCTTCAGTGAGGAAGAAAAGAAATGACACTAGTTAGATGTGATAGGAGCTACGCCATTCCTTCTCCCAGGGTAAACACTAATGTTCAGTGTTTAGAATTAGAGAGACATCTTCATACTATAATAGCTAAAATGATTAGTTATACATAGCAAACCTTTAATTTGATTTCAATTATCATTGCAGTCCCTGAAAGAAGAGCATTTATTTATCCAATCTGTTCTCTGTCGAACAAGCCAATAA
Source organism: Laticauda laticaudata (assembly GCA_004320025.1). Lineage (NCBI taxonomy): Eukaryota > Metazoa > Chordata > Lepidosauria > Squamata > Elapidae > Laticauda > Laticauda laticaudata. The sequence goes on along the minus strand of BHFT01047283.1, from coordinate 18,039 downwards.
CAGAATTTAAAAAACAGGATTCAAAATGCCCTATCTTCCCAGCTCCCACAACTCAGAATGTAACAAGTATTTCTTATATTCACCACCCTCAAAGAAAAAGCATATCAACTGCTAAGTACTGTATAACCTTATCTATATTTTCAGTATCTATTTCCTGTATTTTCCTGTTATTTGCATATAGTTGTGCACACACTGTTTTTACAGGTAGTCCTTGACTGACAACCATAATTGAACCTGCAGTTAGTTACAGTGGTGTCATGATGGTCATTAAGCAAGTCATCATGTAACTGCCTGATTTTATGACTTTTTTATGGAAATTGTAAAGCAAATGCTGTGATTTTTAAGGGAACTCACTATTCGCTCTAGGGTGTCTTTTGCCAGAAATCAAAAGTAAATGCCAGGTCCCAGCAAATAAATCCAAGTGACACGACCAGGGGTTGCTGCCATAAATGCAGATCAGTTACAGAGCACTGTGATCTCATGACCATGGTGATGGAACAGCTGTCGGAACTTCAAATCCAAATAATAAGTACCTTTTCAGAGTCCATCGAAACTTTAAACAGTTGCCAAGTATCTGATCATACATCAAGGACTACCTGTATAGAAGGGCCATCATGCTTTGAATGGGTGTTGGTTTACCTGAACACAGGTTCTCCTTGTAGGCAAGACAGGTCGGAGTGGGTGTTGCTCTTATCCTAGCTGCTTGGACTGAGTCTGTCTAAAAAGCTCATTAGCCTAGCTCTGCCCACTCTGGGTAGCTTCTCCCATTTTGGGCAAAGTCATAACGACAGACAGGACTGCCTCTGCGAAAAAACAAAAGCAAAAGAGACCATTTTCGGCTCCCCCAACTCCCATAGGCCCCCAGAAGGACCAGTTCCATCAAGGACCAGTTCCATCAGGGCGGGACTGACTTCTCTTGCCTACAAGGAGAAACGTGTTCAGGTAAACCAACACCAATTTTCCCTTGTAAGACTGCAACAGGTCTGGAGTGGGACATACCAAAGCTGGGTTGTCCTCAGGAGGTTTAAGACTGATCTTGGCTTTCACGTTCTATGACTACTTGTTGCAGGACCCTTCTGCCAAAAGCCGCATCCACAGAAGCAAAGATATCCAGTCGTTAGTGGCAGATGAAAGGTAGCAGGGACGTCTATGTGGCTGCTTTGCAGACTTCTTCCACTGACACACCTGCGTTGCCCAGGCTGCAGTCATCATAGCACTGTGAGTGGAGTGCGCCTTAATTCCTCTGGGTACCGGGAGGGACTGATTGAAATAAGCCCTGGCTATACATGACTTGATTCACTTGCTGACTGTGGAAGGAGTCACCTTCCCACCTAATGATGAAGGTTGAAAGGAACAAAAAAGGGATTCCGTCCTATGGAATTCAGAAGTTCTCTGGATGTAAATTCAAGGTGTGCCAAGCCTTTTCCAGATCATGGACTGGATGGGAACAAAAATCTGGAAGAACCAGCTCTTGAGACCTGTGGAACAAGGTATTGACCTTGGGGATAAATGTTGGATCCAACCATAAAACTACCCTGTGAGAATGAAAGATAGAGATCAGGGCGAACTGAGAGGGCGACCAACTCCAAAACTCTTCTGGCAGAGGTGACAGCCACCAAGAAAGCCACTTTCAGGGTAGGAAGGTGCAGACTAGTCTGATGAAGAGGCTCAAATGAAGCCTTTGTAAGGGACTGCAAAAACCTACTTGGGCAGATCCCAAGTAGGGAACCACCAGAGGGCAAAGTTTGGCTGCCCCTCTGAGAAACCTATGGACTGTAGGATGCCAAGTTAAGGATTCCATTTTGCCACAAGCCAACACCGAAGAGATAGCTGCCACCTGGCAGTGAAGGGTGTTGGAGGATAGGCCTCTATCCAGACCTGTCTGTAGAAATTCCAATATGTTAGCCACCGAGGCCTATAAAGGTAGAATGTTAGCTTCAGAGCACCAACTAGAAAAAGCTTGCCATGTAGCATTATAAATACGGATGGTTGAGGGTCTCCTGCAGGCCTGAATGGTCCTGATAACTTTGTTGGAAAGATGGGCCTGTTTTAGCACACTCCACTCAATCGCCAAACTGTCAGATGTAGCCACTGGGGCTCCGGATGACTCAGGGACCCCTGGAGGAGAGAGACATCCTCTTCAGGATGGGTGACTGAAAGACCCATCAAATCAGCAAACCAAGGGTGCCTAAGCCAATAAGGACACACTAATACCACTTCAGCTTTTTCTATCAAAATGTTTTGAACCACAGCCACTTATCAAAGACAACAGAGGGAAAGCGTACAATAAACCTTGAGGCCAATTACAGCGCAAAGTGTTGGTCCCCTCCGCCCCAGGGTGGCGAATCTAGTGAAAAATCTGGGCAACTGGGCATTGAGAGGAGTGGCAAACTAATCTACTGCAGGCTGCTCAAACCTCTGAGTAATCTGAAAAAAGAGCGAAAGGTTGAGGCTCCATTCAGTGTGCTCTATGGTAGCTTGACTGAGCCAATCTACCTGCACATTATCTGAGCCAGAGATATGTTCAGCTTGGATGGATAGAAGGTGTCACTCCACCCATCTGCCCAAAGCCTCTGCTTCTGTCATGAGGGATTTGGACCTGGAGCCCCCTGTCTATTAATGTGGGCTTTGGTGGCTATATTGTCAATCATGACAAGAACATGTGCGCCAGAGACCAGATTGGAAAACTTTCTAAGGGCCAACTGAACCGCCCTTAGCTCCAACAAATTAATGTTATGAACCTGTTCCTCAGCAGACCAAAAACCTTGAGCCATGTAAGACTCTAGATGCCCCAACCTGATAAGGAAGCATCTGTTGTGAGGATAAAGCTATCCTCACCCTGAAGGACTGGCCTCTAGAAATGGAGAGCCACCAAGGAAAGGAAAGCAAGACTTGCTTGGGTAACCGCACCTTCATTAAAGAATGACTCTTACCGGTCTACTGGTGAGGCAATAAAAACCATGGAAGGGACCTAGCGTGAAGCCTGGCCCAGGGAACAATACCAATACAAGAAATCAACTTACCCAATAGTTGGGAGAGAGGAGCCAGAGGAATAAAACCCATGCTATGAAAACTCTTGGCAAACCCCAGCAGACTGTCCCGCCTTTCCTGAGAAAGGAAAACCTGACAAACTCCCGGGTCAATGATGGCCCCCAAATGAAGTAGACGAGATGACGGAGTAAATTGACTCTTTTTAATATTGATAGAGAACCCCAGATCCTACAGAACTGAGACAATGGCCTGCAAGTCCCTTTGAGCCCTTTGAAAAGAGGAGGACAGTATCAAAATGTAAACTAAATAACATAGCAGACGCACTGGAAAGTAATGAAGATGTGCTGCTAGGGAAGCCAAAACTTTGGTGAAAACTCTAGGGGTGGAAGATAAACCAAAGGGGAGAGTTCTATATTGATAGTGCTGCCCCTGATAACAAAACCTAAAAAATTCCTATGGGAAACACAGATGGGAATGTGAAAGTAAGCTTCCATCAAATCAATGGATGTGAGGAATTCCTGTGTCTAACGCCCTCCAAAATAGTCTGGAAGGAATGCATTTTAAAATGCCTGTAAACAATAAACTCATTGAGTTGTTTCAGGTCAAGAATTGTTCTCCACACTACCTCGAGGCCTTGGGGATAATGAATACTCTGGAGTAAAACCAGAGGGACCTTTTGGATGGCTCTGAGTTCCAGCAGGTACTGTATAGCAGACTTCATGAGCCTTCTACTCCCTGAATCCCTAGACACAGGGCAGGAGATGAAAAACCTCAGAGGAGTGGAGAACTCGAGAAAGACACGATCTCCCAGTGTTTAATACCCAGGTGTCAGAAGTAATCTCTCCCCATTTGGCAAACCACGCTAACCATGGCAAATCTAATGGGGAAAGAATGGCCAAGCTAGCGTTAACGACGGTACCGACAACTTCCTCCTCTTCAAAAGGGCCATTTGGTCTGTCTGCCCTTGCCTGAACCATCTGGAGGAGACTCAGCACACTGGGCAAGGGGCCTTGGCTGGACGTTGGAAGCTGGAACTGGATTCCCCCCCGAAGGAAGGATGCCTGAAGTAAGGAGTAGGTCAATGTTCAGCTCTCTTGACCACGGATGGAAGCACCTTCCTCTTATCTTTGATCTCAATCAGGAATGGTTCCAAGGCTTCCCCAAAGAGCTTGTCTCCTTGAACTGGAGTAGAAGCCAGCTTCCACTTCCTTCTTTCATCAGCCTGCCAATTGCAAAACCAGCACATAAGCCTGGCCACACCGAAGAAGCAATAGCTTTGGGGCAAACCTGGCCCCATGGAAGATGGCATCGGCCATGAATTCCATTGCTGCCACAATTTTACTGATGTCCTGATGAGCCCAGATATCTGTAGTTGGGATCCTGCCCTGCAAACTGTTTAAGCCATTTCAGCGGTGTTCTGTTGAAGAATGAAGCTGCAGTAGAAGCTTTGACAGCCCAGGCAACAGCCTAGTGGGACCTTTGGAGTGATTGCTCGATCCTCTTTTCCTCCACCTTGAGGACATGATCTGTATCAGAAGGACTGAAGAAGCGGAGGCCAAAGCTGCCACCGGTGCATTCACCCAGGGCACCTGAAGGGTCTTGGTGAGCTCAGGGCCAATATTGAAGAACCTGCAGTCTGAAGACAGGGGATTAGGCTCTGATGCAAGTAACTCCAGCTGTTTCAGAAAAAGCCTGGGAGATGGAACCACTTCCTTTCTCACCTCCGGTTTCTGAATCACATTAACAGAAGCAGTCAAATCTGCATTATTTTAAAGAAAATTTCTAAAATAATTAAAAGGATTAAGATTGGTTTTTTTTGTTTATATTTATTCCTTCCCTACATAGTTTGGCTGTAGAAATCACTAATTAATGTCCTTCTTACATCCAGAAACTGAGAAATGAGAAATAAAAGCAAAGCTAGTAGAAGACCCACCACTGAAAAAAAAATCCTGCTTATAGTGTAGTTTCAGAGTAGGTTGCCTTCAAAATCAACTGGCATAATGGGACAGCAGATTTGATATCAAAGTTGCAGCACTAGAAGAGAGTGGGTTGGAAGCTTCAAGCTACCTACTGAAACAAAGATTTTTCTCAAATCTTATTTAAATTTTGAAGCTGAGATTAAATTTGCCAAAGTAGAAGTTTCCTTGTTGTCAATAATCACTTATTTCTCTTTTATTTATATCTTAGAATTCACTAAAGAAGTCTACTTCAGAGGCCTCCACTAAATCCCTCACACAAAAAAACTTACATATAGACATCAACTAAAACAATTCATTTTTGATTGACATGTGGCAACCAAAATACAGGTGAAATTTGACATTTATGGAAAGATTTGCCTTTAAACATGCACAAGGGGGAGGAGGGAATGGCCACCTGTCTTTTGCTTTTAACCTGGGTATAAAATCAAATGTCAAACAAGATTAATTAGATGCCCAGATTTTTATTCTTTGTTGCAGATAGGAAAAGCATATTTTCATAATGTGAGAGAGCATTTATGCATGCAACAAATCAGGCTGACACTGAAGGAAGGTTTACTTTATTGTGAATGCTGGCTGTTTGGTGCTTGTCAGGGCAATTACTTTCTACTCAAGTGGCTCACTTTTTAACATTTTATTATCTTAAAACAAAACCCCTGAAAGCAATAACTGTTTATTATGCTAATTCTTTAGATATTTTATTATGCATGTCTATATAATGATTAAACATTGCTATGCCCCAGAATGAAAATAATTTATTAATATGTAGTCAATTCATGATAAAAAAAAGACAGAACTAAACACACTGTACTGGTAATTAGTCATTAAGTGTTCTATTTTATACATTTATAAGCTGAAAATGATATCAGGGCTGTGTATAATTCATACAGAAAGCATTTAAATATAAATCTAATAAATAAAATTACAGACCTCTTAAAGTACTTTTAAAGTATAATGTTTTATTAACTTCAGCTATAAACCGTATACCAAACTTCCATTATTTTTCAACAATATACCGTAACTAAAGATAGAAACAGACAACACATTGCTTTTATAGTTACTGGTAAGTGTGAACATTTTCTGTATATTTCAATATAGTGTATGAATTTTACTCACTTTTACTATACTGATACTGTGTTATGATTTGACAAATGATTTGACTGATCAAGAAAAAATAAATTAAATTTGCAAGTATTTCCATTACAAAACTTCTTGGGAAACTATGCCTGTTTAAGAATAATGCACATTTAAAAAAATATATAGTTCACTTCTTCATGGAACAAAATGGCCCAGCCATGTTATTATTCTTTTATATAATTACAAAAATTGACCAGAAGGGACCTAGTCCATAAATTGCTTTTTGTTTTAAAATGTTCGCATACATAAAAAAGGGACCCTAGATCCATTTTCTGAAAAAATGTGTCTCTTTCCATTGCATAAGTTTAAATAAATCACTTCTAACACAGAAATGAGAAATATTAACACACAAGATGAACAGATAGATGATCAAAGAAACATTGGAATATATTGTGGTGAATTTCTCAATTTATTTATTTTGAAAAATCATTTGATGGGAATTGTTAATGAAGAGTAGTAGAAAAGGTAACAACAATTATCACTAGAAAATTCATCTCGTATATCAAGAGAATATTTGTAGCCTGATTCTAGAACAGAGAAATGAGCATCTTTGACTAAGCCATGTCCAAAAACGCTAGAGAATTCGTGGAAACCTGGCACTCAGACAAATTGGCCATCAACAGGCACAGCCATAAACAATATCTACATGACATTTAAAAAAGATAATCAAAAAGCTAAAAAAGGAACAAAAAAGATCCAAAAATTTCCTTGCCAGCAGTCAACACCAACAGATAATCAACAGACATTAAAATCAAGATTTAACATTAGACTAACAATCAAAAGTAAACAATATTCAAAAGATCTGTCAAACAAGCCTAGCAGTCAAGAAACTGCCAAATAAGCAACAGTAAACAACAGCCCAATCAAGAAACCACCAAGAGCTCTCCCACCAAGACTGGCAGGGCTAGGCACTATTACATAAATGAGAACAAGCCCCACTCTTACATCCTAATTTCAATCACAATTCATTTTCTTAATTATATAAAAGAGAATGCTATGGTGGCACAGAGGTTAGAATGCAGGCTAATTCTGCCAACTGTCAGCAGTTCAATTCTGACCAGATTGACTCAGGTTCCCATCCTTCTGAGGCCAGTAAAATGAGGACTCAAATTATTGGAATGCAATATGCTAACTCTGTAAAATGCTTAAAGAGAGCTGTAAAGCACTGTGAAGCGGTATATAAGTCTAAGTGCTATTCCTAAGTGTTTTTGCTATATAATCTAAAAATGGTGTCCTGGAGGAGGGGACATCAAGATGACAGTCACCACCATTGTCCAAGACCTGCCCCTTCCTATGTACATAGAACACAAAAACACATACAAAAGGAGCAAGATCATCATCTTGTCTTTTTCCTCTCCAATGAAAATGAATACGTAAGCAGCAGTGAAGTATTTCTTAATAAAAGTGAACTACAAAGCCCCTCCAAACTGCTGCATCTCCATATCAATTTTTCCATGTATTCTATATTCAATCATTCTGGTTAGTAGTTACTTGACCAGAAGTCAGTTAAGCCCCTGTCACACTGCACCAATGGATGGAAAGAGGATGTAAAACAGAGAAAAACACTTACCATCCGTTGGTTGGTTTATCATAGGATGATCCAGCGAAGTCCTTGTCCGTTCTGTACTCGCTGCCTCCGTTTTGCTTCCTCTCTATCCGTCCAGCTCCGTCTATTGACATTTCATCCGCTCAAAAGGTTTTGAGCTGCTCAAAACTTTTGAGCGGAAAATGTATCCAACGCGTCCGTTCTGCATCCGCTAGGCATACGGGGACATCCGTTCTGCATCCATTGTCATCTGTTACGCATCCGCTATATCCGCTAGGCATCCGCTGCGCATCCGCACAACTCGCATCCATTCACAGCAGTAAACAGACGCAGGGAGGAAGCGGAATGGACGCGGAACGGACGCGCGTTAGTAGCATGGACGGAGAAGGATGAAAGCGGATCAGCACGCAAGAAAAGCATTTAAAACGGAAAAAAACGTTCGTAGAGGGGACCATCCTACCCCCATCTGCTTCATCCGCTAGGCTTCCATTCTGCATCCGCATTCATCCGCTCTGCGTCCTCCCCCCGTCCTTCCTTTCTGTGTTCCGCTCTGGTTATGCAATTTTTGCCCCTTTTGAGAGCGGATAAACACGGATGGAGCATTTTTCTCATCCGCTGTGTCCTTTTTACAAACGTTTTGCATCCATTGGGCAGTGTGACAGGGGCTTTACATCTTTAAAGGAGGCTTTAACTATTGTGTTTCTATTGTAAAATACCACTGTTTTCTGACATACAATCTTGTTGCCCAACTTTGACTTAAAGCCTCAGAAGCCAAGATGTCCGAGCTTTAGGATGCAGGGTAGGAGATAAATCTTAAATGTTTAACACCTGCTTCTAATTCAGAAGTTCATAATCAAATGAGATCAGAACCACTAATAACTTTTAGTTTGAGCTGTATTTCCAGAGAAAGCTGTTTGCGCAAATAGTTCCTCCAATTGACTCTTTCCAAGGACTTAAGATAGGTAGATTTTGTCTGATGATTAAAGATATTGTTGCAGGATGTAAGTTGTTCCAAGTGAAAATGTTTTCTGCAATTGATAGTGGTTTTGTCAATGCCGATCGTGTTTAAGATCTTTTGAGGTTGCACTCAAGGCATCTATTTGATACCACCTTTGCTTTCTTTTGCCACAGTCAATCTACTTCTATTTACATGTTTTTATATTTTGTTTTTTTGGTCTTTCTCTTCTTTGTGGTTGTCTTCTAGGTATTGCAATGTCTATTATCCAGATGGTGTTTTTTATTTTTTATTTTTCATATCAACAATTGTTAAATCTGGGGTGTTGTGTGGTGAATGCTTGTCTGATGGAATCCAAGAGCACTTTAGTTTCTTCATTTTCTATTACTTCGTCTGTTTTGTGGTCCCATCAGTTCTTTCTTGCAGGCAACTTGACATTTCTTGCAGATATTCTAATACACAATTGTTTCTACTTTGTCATGCTGTTGTTTGTAGTCAGTCTGTGAAATCTTGTAGCAGCTAACTAGCTAGTCCACCATAATATGGAATGGGCCTTCTCTGGATGTATTTGTATTTGTCTGTATGGGTGTGTATTTTTCCATGTAATTTGGAAGAGTTGTCACAACATTCAGAGACTTTTATTTATTTATAGCTTTATATAATGTAATAATATCTTCCCATATAAAATATTCAAATTATTCAAAAGGATAAACCAATAGATAAAATGCATTAAATAGTACAAACAAAAGTAATACATCAATAATTAAAACAACAGCTCCAAAACATGTAGTTAAATAAAGGCATCCATAATACTATCAATAAAATGATATTCTTAAAAAATATACTCCCGTAATATAACACACCTCCCTAGGAAAGAATCTCAAGAATATTGTTTAATGACATCCAATAGTTTATTGAATCTGATTTTGGTGTTCCAGCAAATTAATCTACTGGTAGGTAGAGGTAGTCTATGAATCAAGTCCCAAGCAATGAAGCTTTTTTCAAAATAAAATCCAAAAGTTTATGACCCTAGAAATTTACTGGCAACAAAATGTAACTAATGTAAAATTCATTGAACATGACAAAAAAATTGACCTCAATGAGACTTTGCTTTGTTCTGAATATAGCTTCTAGATTTTCTTAAAAGTCCTGCATGCTGGGTGTGGTGTGGTATGGCATGGCATGGCATGGCATGGCATGGCATGGTATGGTCTAGTCTAATCTGGATATAACAAAATGTGTAATTTATGCACATGTTCCTAAATAAATCTCAGACTACAAACTTACCAAATGCTATAATAAGGACACCATTATATCCAAATCCACAAACTGAAAAGCTAATATCGCTAACTAGAATGAGTTTCTTAATTCTGGTTGTAATTCTGCCACATCCACAAATAAGCCTATAATGACCACATCTCTTGATAATTTGCTTATTGTTTCTTGCTTGAAACTGAGGTCCAGTTGTTACAAAGAAAAAAATAAATCACTATTTTTTTACTGTCCTATATGGGTCATGCGTTACATTTCTAGACAGGCCTTCATTAAAAATGCATAGAAAAATGAGAGAATCGTGCTGTACTATATTTTCACATGTTTCTAAATACATCTGTATATTTGTCTACAGAGTAGACTTTAGAAATACAAAGTATATGATCAACTGCTACAAGGAGTGCTATAGACTGTGAAATGTGTGTGACCATGTTCTCCTCCTAGTACTTGCAATTCCATGTAGTGAAATATGCCTTATGGCAGTGATGGCTAACCTTTTCCACGTTACGTGCCAAAAGTACACGTGCATGCCTGCACCCATGATGCAATGCGTGCATGACTCCCTCTACCCCCTGACCTGCATGTGACCCCCTGCATGCCGCATACCTCTGCACATGCTAACATGTCTCCCACATGCATAGCTCCCCCCACGTATGTGCGGCAGATACCGGACAATCAGCTGGCTGGCAGGGGGCAGGCACGCATACACAGTGGGGGTCTTCTGGGTGACCTCTCAAATGCTGGTAGAAGTGGCTCTGTGTGCCATTTCCAGCACGCATGCCATAGGTTCGCCATCACGGCCTTATTGTCATATTTCCAAGTTCAGTGTATGTAAGTGTGTAATAAGTGTATGCATACTTATACTGAATTCATTTCATGTGCCTATCCAACAGTAACATGTTTCAAAGAATTACTCTCCTTTGTGTAGATTCATATGTAGGAGAGTCTCAAATGTAGGTTCTGTCTTAAATTTTGACCTACCATCAGAAGGACAGGCATACAATCCATCAATTTGGGTAATGGGGGAACTGAATCTACTAAAAAAAAACCTCCTGCCATAATGCAAATTGTTTAGTACTGCAAGGAATTTAGAAGTTTGAAGTCATTACATAAAAGACGACTAATATGTAGCTATAATTCTATATTAAAGAATTAAATATTTTTCTCATTCAATTTAAAAATAATATTATTTTAAATAAATAATTTTTATTTTTAAATGAAAATAATAAACTGTAAGGCTGCCCCCAAAGTATTTGAACCAGACATGAGTAAATTCACTTTGAATTCAGTTTCTTAGACATGTATCCATGTGCAAATATAACTCCAATGTGACTGTCAGATTACCATATACTGAATTCAGCATGGAACTGAAATTCATACTACAAAATATAAAAGTTATCCTGAAGGAGGGGTATGAGAAAATTGGTTAGAAAAACAATTCTGTGAAGGGTGGTTAGATTAAAAAGGTAATTTATTTTGTCCTCTTAGAACTATGGCATTAGTTTGGGAAGTAGTTAAACTACTTTTTGAAATGAAGGCAGAGGTTTATTCTAGCTATCAATAAAAAGGCAAACTGCTCAGTAAATAGATGGCACTTTAACCTGGCATTACAGAGTAATCTACTTTTAAAATGTTAAGATTCTGTAGGATATATTTTGTTCAAAATATTGTTTAGAATTCTTTTCTCTACAAAGGTCTACAGCAAGTTCACATGATTTCACAATACATTTACAGTAGCTGTTAAAGAATAGTATTTCTAATTATTCCAAATATGTTTCCATCATCTTTATCAATTTCCAATATAGGCTACCAAAGCTCAGTTAACTAATTTATCATTACAAAAAATTACAATGTTTACTTTTAATTACAATTAATTAACCTATTTACAAGATGATTAGATTTTTTTTAAAAAGGCCTAACCCCCAACAGAGAAACTCTACACAATATAGAGATTAAGAAGTATTTAAAAAATAATCATTTGTAATTAATGAACATTTTTTATAATGAAGAAGAACTTGTAAAATTGTTATTGGTATGTTATTTAACTTTCCATGCAATGATGAACAAGTTAATATTATAAATTTGAATGGAAATTGGTCACTTCTAATTTTAATCTCAACCAAAAATCACCATTCAACTCTTTTTAATTTTCCTCAAAATACATCTATTGCTATCTTTGTTGCCTATTTGCTATCCCTTTATCTTTGTTCCAGAAGAATAAACAAGGGGAAGAATATTTGCTTATTTTCTAGATATATATACATTAAAATTAAGATAGAATTTCTTACTTTATCCAAACATATACATAAGAGAAAGAAAGAAAAGAAAAGAAAGATGGCAAGATTGGACTTTGCTGTAAAAATTTTTTAATTAAGTAACAGTACCATAATATCTTTATTGGACAAATTAAGAAGTAGTCTAAAAGTAAGCAAATTTATTTTAATGAAATTGTTTATCAATTTAGATGATGAAAAAGGTAAGAGTAAAAAAAGTAGATCAACAGATATTGCTCAGCATTATATAAGCCCCAATTCTGAAGTTTATCACAATTTATGAAATAAACAGAAAAGACTCAGGGTAAGTGACAGAGAAAGCAGAAATACTCTTTCTTGAAAATATAAAAATCAGCCTTTATTTGGAGCCATTATTACCACAAATAGAAACACATGAGTCCCTTGCAGTACTATGCAATAAAGACAGCAAAGAAGAAAGAAAAAGTAATAACGCACTATATTACAATAGTCCAAAAGTTATATCCCATGTTTTCTATTTATGGGCATCCTAATTGACTGCTTATTTTCTATTTTAAAGGAAAAAGATTTGCAGAATACAAACCCGACAGAATATTATGCTTTTTTTGCACTAGCAACAGTCTAACCTATTTACATATTGAACACTTCTTCCATTTAAGCTGACTTTTGAGTATCTATCATCAGGCCGGGTAATACCTCCATGACAATTAAATTACCATAGTTTTTAACTAAAATTTAGTTTCTGAACTAAAAAACAGAATGTTTCATCATTTCTTTAGGGAAAATAATATGACATGTAGTTTAGCCTTAAGCATGCTTAGTCGAAGTAAATTCTGCCAAGTTGAAGGATGTTTAATTAAATATACATGACAGATTTTAAAAAATAAATGGAACATTCATGTGTGGTATTCCTGAGGTTCTTTATGTATGTATGTAAACCTATATATCCATGAATACAGACAGAACAGAAAAAGGAGAAAATTTTCACTGAACCAACTTGTGTACATTTAAAATGCATGTACTGTTTTAAATTTAGAGAATATATTCTGTTGTGTATAGAAATTCGAAGACTCCAAATAACTAAATCTGATTGGCCGAGCAGGCCGCACTAAGATTGGTCAATAAAGCACCATTACAATTGGTCTGCCTGACGGCGGGAATTCTCAAAGAACTGTCATTGGCCGCAAGCCGCCGCTATAAAAAGGGCTCCCGCGGCTTCGGCAAATGTTCCGCTACAAGTCACTGAGTTGTTTTAATAAAGAGCTGTTGTTGGAACACCGGTCTTGCGTACCTTTATTCTCAGAACAGAACATATTCTGTGGATGATATTCCATCCAATTACATGTTGACTCCATTTAGGATCTGAAGCCGTTCCTTTTTTAGACTCTCCCATTTCCAAGAAAGTTATGCTGTTGACAAAGTCCCAACAAAAAGTTTCCTTTACCTAATTTCTTCGTTAGATTCTCCCATTTTCAACACTCTTTTGTGTTGAAATGATAACAAAGATGCTACTTAATGAATACCCCTACAATATTAATTTGACCTTCACTGTTATTTTTCACACATTTATCATAAATGTGATATTTTTTGTATATTTACCATCTTTCTACTGCTTTGGTTTTGTACTTTATATATTATATTGCCGAACTTCAAGTAAGTTGCATCCAATAATAATCAATAGCCCTAAAAAGTGCTGAATCTATGTTATGCTCATTTCTAGTAATTCTTTCTTATGCTTTCCTCAGCTATCATGAAGAATCTGGAATCCAGCCATTGTGGGTGTTTTCTTCTGTAATAACAATATTAAAAGTTATGTTGTTCTAACACAGTTGTCATAAGACTAACAGCTGAAAAGAAGCATCTTTCTCTGAGAGCTTAATATTGTTTTGACTGTTTCTGCTTTTGCTTTCCATATCCTAAAACCAAGCTAAACAACTGTTTTCATCTGCTGCAAAGATAAAGAAATTGGATATATCCTGTGAAATAGTATTTTAGGGTCTATTCTAATAAGAAATGAGACCCAGTTTGGCATAATGGTTAAAGCATTAGACTAGAAAGCAGGAGACTTTGAATTTTAATCCTAGCTTTGTGATCTACTTAAAACTTAACCATGATAACTGAAAGCAGAGGTGGTATTCAGCAGGTTCTGACAGTTCTGGAGAATCATTGGCAGAAATTTTGAGTAGTTCAAAGAACCGGCAAATAACACATTTTACACAATCCTTGCCCTGCCACGCCCACCAAGCCATGCCCACAGAACCGGTAGTAAAAAAAATTCAATCCCACCACTGACTGAAAGTCATATATATAACAAATTTCATCTAGATCCTTTGAAAACCATTGGGGGGGGGATTGTTTTAATTCTGCTGCCTCTCCCCTTAAACTGTTTTCTTAAAAGTTTTGAATTTATTTTAATATGTAAACAAAGAACTAGGTTTTGTGTTCCCTTCCATGATTTTCCTTATTCATATTAGATCACCATGTATTTAATATTGTATTTAATATTTGAAAGATCGCTAGGTGGTATATACATTGCTTATTATATAATTTGCCTCTTACTTGGGATGGGGTAAATGTAACTGACATCCTAGTCCAAAAACAAAGAAAAGTAATTAAATATGATTCTGCTGATAGATAAGATCAAGGGTTTCAACTGAGGAATTCAAAAATTATTGTCAACAAAAAGATGATATTTCAGAACCTTAAACTATTGCTGACTTAAATATTGGTACCTGGAATTAACTGAGTCTGAAAATAAACATCAGCTTCTTGCCTAAAGCTTGATTATTATATACAAACATTTAGTTGAGATCACTAAAATGGAACTTTTTCCTCTATTCCCAAGATTTGCCTTGTTTCTGATATAATACAGTAATATGGGGGATTACCAGAGTATGGATCAGTGTCTGATGAAGCACCTGAAGTGATCATTGAACTAAAATTCTTTCTTCCCCACCACTTACCACTTCAGTACACCACAATATGAATTACAGACACAAGGGTAATTCCAAATCAGGTTTAAACCAGAGGTGGTATTCATCAAGTTCTGACCAGTTCTACAGAACCGGTAGCAGAAATTTTGAATAGTTTGGAGAACCGGCAAATATCACCTCTGATTGGAGATTTTACAGTATCCTTCCCTGACATGCCCACCAAGCCATGCCCACAGAACCGGTAGTAAAAAAAAATTGAATCCCACCACCGGTTAAAACCCCTTTCCTTGTGAAGGATTCTTGATTTCCAACTTACTTTTTAAAAATCAATCACACAACTGCTAGCTATTTACATTTTATATGACTTTTAAGAAGGAATCAGTTTCCCAAATATAAGAGGGGAAGGAGAATGAATTGAATGTACAGATATAGATAATCACAGTTGGAAGGGACCTTGTAGATCATCTAGTCCAACCCCTCACCCAAGCGGGAGACCCTACACCATTTCTGACAAATGGTAGTCCAATCTCTTCTTGAAAGTCTCAACTGATGGCGCTCACAACTTCGAGGGCGAAGCTATTCCATGGTTGATTGTTCTCACTGTCAGAAAGTTTCTCCTTGTTTCCAGGTTAAATCTTTCCTTGTTTCAGTTTCCATCCATTATTCCTTGTTTTGGCGCTACAGGAGCTTTAGAAAATAGCTTGACCCCTTCCTCCCTGTGGAAGCCCCTCAAATATTGGAAGACTGCTATCATGTTCCCCTGGTCCTTCTCTTTACTAGACTAGCCAAGCCCAGTTCCTGCAACCGTGTCGTTGTATGTTTAGCCTCCAGTCCCCTAACCATCCTGTTGCTCTTCTCTGTACTTTTTCTAGAGTCTCAACAATCTTTTTTTGTAATGTGGTGAACAAAACTGATGCAGTACTCTAGGTTGTGGTCTAAGCTTCACAAAGTGGCATTAGTACTTCCCTTGATCTTGACTGTGTCCCTCTGTTATACATTTAGGATTGCATTAGCTTTTTGGCGGCGGCCTGCACACTGCTGGATCATATTTAGCTGTCCACTAAGACTCCAAGAATCCCTCGCACAGTTATGCTATTAGCCTGGTTTCACCCTGTCTATGATGTGTACTTTGGTTTTTTCTTGCCTAAGTGTAGATTTTACTTTTCTCTATGTTGAATTTCATTTATTAGATACGGCCCAGTGTTCTAGTCTTCAAGATCTTCGGATCTTGAGCCTACTTTCTTGGATGTTAGCTATTCCTGACAGCTTAGTATCATCTTGCAATTTGGTAATTTCCCTTCTATTCCTCTTCTAAGTCATTAATGAAGATATTGAAAGAGTACTGGGCCTAAGATTGGTACAGTTTGCCAGCCAGTTGCGAATCCATCTCGTGGTGAGCTATCCCATTTTTTCAAGCTTACTGAGAAGTAGGCTTGTGGTCTACTTTATCGAATGTCTTGCTGAAATCTAAATGTATGTATGTCCACAGTATTTTGCTGGTCTACTAATTTAGTCACTGTGTTGAAGAATGAAATAAGATTGGTTTGGCATGATCTGTTTTAACAAACCCATGCTGACTGCTAGTTATTACTTTACCTGTTTCTAGATGTTGGCAGATCTCTTTTTATATTCATAGAGTTTGCCTGCAAAAATAGTCGCTAGCAGAACCACGCTGAGAAAAGTTGGGGGCGGGGCAACAGAAAAAAAAGAGAAAAAAAGAGAGAAAAAGAGAAAGTTGGGGGGGGCAACAGAATTGGGTTTTAGTTTAAAATCCATTTCAACTTATCAGTTGTCACTCAGTTCCTGTCCACAAATAATCTATTATTGACAATACTATTTCTAATAGTCTCTTAAGGCCTGTGGGTTCAGATCCCAAGTTCACTTTGAAAAGAGACAGGTTATATACTGATTAACACCCATTATCTTTTTCTGCCCATACAACCATTCAACCTTACCTAAAAACAGATGAACTAATTAAATCCACACAGAAGTGTTGTAATGTATTATCACTTTCCTGGTAACAAAGAGGGGAGTAGGAGTTTGAATATACAAGTTTTTTTTAAAAAAAACTACTGAATATTAAATTGTAATGTAATCCATTTTTCCTCTTAGCAATAACTTCTAAAATTTCAGGTGGCATCAAATGCTAAGGTTTTCACGTTCTCCATCTGTTCCTTTTACACAAAGCATTTATACAGAGGAAATATAAGCTCTGACCATGTAATTCCACTGATAAGATGAATGACAATCTTTTGTAAAAAAAATTACAACAGACAGTCAATTGATACATCCTGTAAGTATCATATAAGAGAGAGCCCAACCACATGCAGGAAATGAGAATAATTTTAATTAGAAGTGTGCCAGTTTGGTTTAATTGTTAAGGCGCCAAGCTAGAAAGTAGGAGACCATGAGTTCAAGTTCTTCCTTAGCCATGAAAGCCAGCTGGGTGACCTTGAACTAATCATTCTCTCTCAGCCCAAACCATCTCACAAGGTTGTTGTTGTCGGGAAAATAGGAGGAAGATGTGTTGGATATGTTCCCCACCTTGAGTAATTTATAAAAACAATAAAGGTAGGATAAATAAATAATAATTAAAATAAACTGATATATCATCTTACTGAATATTGGTTCCTAACCACATTTTACGAGCTGCTTAATTATAAATCTCATTAAGATATTGAAAACAAAAAGGAACTCCCATTTTCTAAAGACAGTTACACTCCTCGGATTATTCTAATTGTCACTCAAATTTTGGAATTCCCGATTAACAGGACAAACCCATTGTGGCGGCAAGATCATTGGGAACTTTTATAGAACTAGGTAATCATGTGTTTTAAATATATTTCATACGTTCCATGGATATGTTGATCATACAGGTGAAACTCGAAAAATTAGAATATGGTGCAAAAGTTCATTTATTTCAGTAATGCAACTTAAAAGGTGAACCTAATAAATGAGATAGACTCATTACATGCAA
>BHFT01047282.1:0-26119 GCA_004320025.1 Laticauda laticaudata | reverse complement strand
AGAGCTGTCCCAACTTCAGCAGCTTTAATGGCTGCCTCTTTGCCGTTGGCAAAAAGAGCTTTTCCTGGATCTACCAGCGACTTTGTGATATACCTGGGATCAACAGAATGTGCTCTTTACATTCACCGTCTCTTCTGGATGGTTTACATCCGTTTGGACTGTTCAGGAGCAAAGATATCAGTAGCGATCTCAGACCTCCGAGATCGCATGTCATCATTGCAATGCCAGCTCCGCCCTCCATATAGATATCTTCTTGAAGCAGTAATACCCTGCTGACTCATTCTCATTGCATCAGCATTTACAGCAGCCTTACAATAGCTGGTCAGGTATTAAATCTCCAAAACCTTAACACTCCTCCAATTTAAATCCAAATGCTTTAACATATTCCTGATGTTTGTCCACAGATACAGGCTTTGTTAATATAACAGGTATATTACTGTCAGTAGGATAATGCTGTAATATTATCAGTTTCTCCTTTACAGCCCCCCAACATTACAATATTTGATGTCTAAATGTTTATTTCTGCTTCCAATGTGATCTCCTGTTGCCATTTTTATACATGCCACATTGTCTTCAAACACTGGTGTAATATTCTTTTACAATCACATTTACATCCTTTAGCAAGTGTACATACCAGGTTATTTCTGAACAAGCCTACTGCCTTTTGTCCTTCTGGTAATCTCATGGGAGTAAAAACCTGATGCACATCCATAGATTCCATTTCCTTGTTCATAGCATCCTTCCATTTTTCTTGTTCTATTTTAGGCAATGACAACATATCCTGGTAATTTTGTGGTTCATACCTAACACTATATACTCTAACCTCACTTGCAGTGAACCGCTCAGAAGGTATGCCTTATTTCTCCTTTCAGATCTCCTTGGAATTATCTGCTCCTGCATTTCAGTGCTTTCACTTTTATCACAGGTTTATCCTCTTCTATATCTACTTCTGACCCATTTTCCTGTCTCTCCTTTATCAAGCTGCCTTCTGAAAAATTAGTGCTATGCATTGGCATTAACACCTCATGATTAGCATGCACCCTATCTCAATTATTCTGCTCCGCAAAACTAGCAGATCTTGAAATCACTACCTTTCTGGTTCCATCTGTAAACCTATATCATTTGGATCCTGGCTCATACCCAACAAACCTAAGCTTCCTGGCCTTTTTTTGTCCTTTTCTCCCAGTGCTTTTTGGAATATGCACCCAAGCATAACTGCCAAATGTTCTTAGATGAGCCAAGGAGGATTTCCTTCCATGCAACATGAAATATGGTGTTTCCGTTCTCGCCACACTCCATATCCTGTTAATTATATAATTTGATGTCTTCATAGCTTCCTCCCAGGATACTTTATTCCTGCCTGCATCAGCAAGCTATGTGTCCTTCATGGTCTGTATCACATCATTCCTTCTTTCAGCCACTCCGTTTTCAGCCAGTGAATATCTGAATATCATCCTAAACTGCTTAACCTTAACCTTAATTTTTGGAACTTATCAGACATAAACTCTGTTCCCCCTTCTGTTTTCAGCTGGCATACTTGATAACCATACCATCACTCTACAAGATTACCCATTGCCTGAATTGTTGCAATACTTCTGTCT
Source organism: Laticauda laticaudata (assembly GCA_004320025.1). NCBI lineage: Eukaryota > Metazoa > Chordata > Lepidosauria > Squamata > Elapidae > Laticauda > Laticauda laticaudata. The sequence continues at coordinate 24,518 of BHFT01047282.1, read as the reverse complement.
TGCTTTTTAGCAGATAACAAAATCCATATCTACTGTAGTCATCTACCATGACTAAGGCATATCTAGCTCCTCTTAAAGAGGGTGCCATAGGGCTAATCAACTCAACTGTCAGGCTACAGAACTCTTTCCCATTCAATTAACTAGAATGGACTTCTGAAAACCAAATGTATCAAAAGGAATCCTTTATTGAGATGAGACAATTCATGTAGGAGTTCAAAGCAGAGTCTAAGGTCTCTCAGGCATACAGGGAGAGATAAGGGAGTTTAAAACCCCTCCCCTCATCTCTATGTGTAGTTAGTGAGACAAAAGCCGGTATGTAATTCCCCCCCCACCCCTTTTGTAAGGAATGATCTTTTTCACAGTTTCCCATGGCATACTTAATTTTCCCACCCCCTTTCAGAATGAACTTTTCCAGAGGTTCCTAGGACACATCTCACTGTAGAATTTTTATGGTCTTCTCATCTCCTGGCTGTGCCTCTCAGAGGTGATAGGTTCCAGCCATCTAGGTTTCCTCCCTCCATTGTATCATGTGTAGGTTATACAAATTTGATATAAGATTCAAGTTACATCAAGAAAGGATTTCTTTATCAGTCTCCCTGCCCCTTTTCTTCTTCCACCAAAGAAATGACAGATACATGGATCTGACACATGCACTAACTGCTATACTCTGTTTTCCTTGAATTTTTCTTATTTACAGGATACACCTTGGACTTTGACTCCTTACAAACAGCGCAATCTAAATACACAATGCATTTCTTTAACCTAAGTCCCTCAGCTAGGCCTGGCATTTTCTTCAGTACATCAAACCTTGCATGCCCCAATTTCCTATGCAACAAATATACACAATTGTGTGGGAGCATTCATGAGTGCACATGCACAACTATTTTCCTGCCTTCCTAGAACATACAGGCCATCCTTTTTAACTGCTCGTGCATGTATCCTTCCACTTAATGGAGTACTGCCCTCCTGCAAATAGTATTTCATAACCCTGCTTGTCTAACCTGGATATAGATTATGATCTAATGCAGATACATATAGGACATAATACAATGTTTCTCCTATCTTTGGAATATAAACATTACCTTCCCTTTTTATAGAAGCTCTCTGATCATTGGTCAGGCTAACTCATGTTTGCATTGCTGGTTTCAAACCAGAAAACGCTTGTGGATTGTTAATGATATGCTAGCTCATCCCATTGTCCAATAACCAAGTATTCCTGGTGTCTTCAGTTGTTGACTCTGCCAGGGAAAACTATGCTGGAGAACTGTTCCTCATGTGTTGAGCCTTTGTCTCACTGCTCCTCTGTTTCTCCTCTCAGGGCAGTGTCTCTGGAAGTGCTCAGTAGAACCACATGTGTAGCATCTCTTCACTATGTTAACTGTCTCAGCTGCTCTGCTGGCATCCTGGACTGTTGTAGATGCTGGTCTGTGCTGAATGTTCTCTCCTCCCTTTCCTGGACATCTCTCCAGCCATTTCTGTTCCTCCTCTAACAATCGTCCAGTTAAAAAGGCCATGATTATTTGTAAAATGTGAAAAAGCACAATTAAAAATATGCCATAGTTAAATCCCACTCTTGCATGGATTCTAGGCCTGTCACAAGAATGTCCCATGAACTGACCACCACGTACACCTTGTGTGCCTCAGTAAATGTCATTCCTCTTTCTTCTAACTCAAGGAATGTCCTTCTCATATTCTGAAGTTGTGAACATACTCTTCCCTGGCTTCAGCTTTGCTTTATACAGTCTCCTTGTCAGCAGTACTTTACTGTATGCAGTTTCTCTCATATACACACTGTGCAATGCTTCCCAACACTCTTTTGCAGATTGGAGAACTCCCACATGGATCAGCTGACTGCCCTCTAAAGCCAGAATTATACTGGCTAATGCCTTTTCATTTTTTCTATGTTCCCCAACATCTAGGACTGCTGGTGGATTAGTAACAATTGTCCACAACTCCTTCATCTGCAGGCACTTCTCCATCTTCACATTCCAGGATAGGTAATTTGTCTCATTCATCTGAAACACCAATAAACCTCCTCCCATTACATCAATGGAGGCCATCATGCTTGTTTTCTTCACAAGCCACTAACCATGATTAAACTACATTGCACAACCCCTCTGGCTCTAGTGCAAGCTCTCACTGGGTTTCTCTTCTTTCCAGGCTCTCCAGTCACTCTGGCCTTCTCTCTGTACTGAGCCCATAACCCTTCAGAGTGTTTGTAGCATGGCTACTATTGTGAGACAACCCAGGAGCACAATACAGCACAAAGAGTCTTTGTCTTTTAACAATAGTTTATATACAGGACTGCTATGCACATACATATACATGTGGTAGGCACATACCAGGCAAGCAATCAGTCTTCATTACTCTGTACAGAGGACTACAATGGACATAGAACACAAGAAGATAGAGATATGCCCTCTCATGGTCACCTTTATATAGACCAGTGGAGGCAAACCTTTTTTGGTTCCCGTGCTGATAATTGTGCTGCACGCCTGCGCATGTGTGTGTGATTCCCTTGCTGTGCACCACACATCTGCACATGCATGCACGACCCCCTGCTGTATGCCTGCACATGTGCATGCAATTCCCCCACCATGTGCCATATATCTCTGCATCTATGTGTGCGATTCCCCCATCATGCACCATCCATCTACGCATGCACGTGCAACCCCCAGCATGCGCTGTGCATCTGTGCATGTGCACATGTTTCCCATGCACCCCTGCCCCCCGCACATGCCTGCCAGATATCTGACAATCAGCTGTCGGGCAGCAGTGGTACATGCACATTCACAGTGGGGCTCTTCTGGGCGAGCTCTCACGTGCCAGGGGAAATGGTTCTGCTTGCCGTAGGTTCACCATCACGGATAGTGGCAATAACCTTGCTGACCCAACCTCAGTCTTAAAGCCACAATACCCTGCTGTCTCATTCTCATTGCATCAGAATTTACAGCAGCCTTACAATCGCTGATCAGCTATTAAAATCTCCAATACCTTAACATGTTGGTATTTCAAGCAGCATCAAAGGTATTGCTCCAAGACTGCATTCATACATTCACAGGCTCCATTCATTTGAGGCTGATGAGCAGAACTAAGATACTAAAAATACTCAGGAACTCACAGCTAGAGCCCTCTGCAGTCCAAATGGCATAACTTGGAACTGGTTGCAGCCCAGAGGACAGTTAAATGTCATTTTTCATTCATCTCCTTCCTTAATTCTCACTTGATAGTATGCATCCTTCAAGTCCAGCATTGTGAAGATCCTCCTCTTTGGAGATGCCCCAGCATGTTCTTCATCAATGGGAGGAGGTACATATTTTCCACAAAGATACAGTTTAGCTCTCTTTAGTCAGTGCATAGCCTAAAAGACACATCCTTTTCTCATTAAAAAGTACAGGGGCTGCCATCCTCAACTTGGCCAACTGAATGAAGCCCCTGGCTAAATTTTTGTCTATGAAAATATAGAGCTTCTCCATCTCCCTGGGTGTCATCAAATATAGCTCTGGCTTTGGTAACTTGGCCACAGGCACAATCTCAATTTTACAGTCTGTGGGGTGGAAGCGTGTCAGACTCCTTATAGCTAAAGACTTCAGCCAGGTTGTGTTACTCTTTGGGAATCCATGGCTCTAAGCGATCTCATCCCTCTAGTTCATTGGTGGTTTCCATTTTTGTTTTTTCAACTGCGGGTATATTTTTCAGGACTTTCACTAACTCTTGCTGATTTGTCAGAGCATTTGCAGCATGATTACCATTATGAGACAACCCAGGAGCAAAACACAGCACACAGAGACTTAGACATTTAACAGTGGTTTATATACAAGACATATACAGAAATATACGTGGTAGGTATACCTGAAGAGGATATAAAAATCATTACCCTAGCATCATAGGAATGATGGAGCCATTTACTTCAGGTCATCTCCCTCACTGTCATTTTTGCAGATGACTGGCATCATCTTGGGAAGGATCAGAGTTTCCTCCCCCTCACTGGATGGAGGAGAGAACTCTACAACTTGTTGCCCTGCACAAGTTTTCTCCTTTGTCTTTGGTGAAGTCTTTTTCTTCTTTGTTTGGCTTGGAGGCAGGGTAGCGATCATTGGTTGCAGCATGAGACACTCAGTAGCTCAATGCCCTCCTTTTCACAGCAAAAGCAGCCACCAAGGTTCTGGTGGAAGCCTCCCTTCTTTGGCTGGAAGTACCCCCGTTTTTCCCCTCTTGGAGCCACTCACTTCTCTGCAGGATTGATGCTCCTGCCCAGTGTGTTTGTGGAACTCGATCAGATCAATGTTCACCCTGGGGGCCACATGATATCAAGTTTGCAGGTTTGGTGGCATCCCTTGAGATAGGCAATTCCAAAACAGTTCCTTGTTCAGTCCATCTCAGAAATGGTGAACCAGGAAGCACTCAGGCCAGTCTCCCAAGTGGCTGGCCAGGCAGCAGAAATCTTGAATGTCAGTTACTTTCCTTGCTTCACAGCACAGATGTTTGGCTGCCATGTGTCTTCAAACCACTCTCACATGGCTTGCTTGAAGGCATTGATTGAATTCTTAAAATTTTGGGTCTAGTCATTCTGAAAATTAAAATTGATGATAGTCTAATTGAATAGTTACTATTAAATCTAATTATCTAAGGAATTAGAGTTCTGAATAATGTAAAACTGGGAATGGTTATGTTTTGTTTAACATATTAATTTTCAGAACATTTTTGAGCATTTTTGCACCAAAATTCAACAATTTTTTCCTTTGAATTTTTGCAGTGCAGCATAAGGACTCTTTTACTATCAGGACTTAAGCAGTTTGTACAGCACATTTTTTACATACAGTAGATACAGATTTAATTTCTAAGTTTTAAATGGTCTAGGAAAAATCTTCCTGAAACTCTAGAGAATTGGAAGTAATCATTGTACAGCATGATTGCACAAATTTTTGATTCCTGGTGTCTTTTTTAATAATGCAGTTTTCTCAATTAGCAACTTATCAGCCAACCAAAGAGATCAGACTAAGTTTAATGATTTAAACATAAAGAAGTCTAAATATATTCCACTTTAACAACTTTGCAAAAGTTGGTGTTTTGTTAGTGAAGTTTTTGTTAGTGAAGTGTTTATGCAGTTGAGAAGTTAATAAACTTCCCTAAGCACATTTTACAGCTTGACATGGTCAACACAGTCAGGCACATATTGACTTCTTTTCTGTCTTTCTCAATTGTCCAGCATGCAACCATCAATGTGTCTTGTTTTATGGTCTTTTCTGAAGCATCTTCCTTTTCTTGTAGGACTATAATGTGTATTCAATGAATCTAAGCATTATTTTGGTACCCTGTGAAAATAAAGATATTAGGCAATAGTTGCACACTCTGTTAAGCTTCTTTTCTTTGCTTTTTACATGTAGGATGACCTCTTCAATTGATGGCCTCTATGTCATTTTCCAGATTTGCTGGCATGGCTGGTTCCAACCTTCACTGTTTCTTTTTCTTTAGTCTAAGATTTGCATTCTCAAAAAAAAATTTGTCCACCACTTAATGTTACCTTACTCAATACAATCATATGCTGGAACAAATTTATGTTTGTCATATTGTTTGTTTATATTTCATCTTTCTGAACTGCCTATCTCCCTCATAAAGGGACTCTGTTTAGTGTACAATAACGAGGATATTTGAAATGGTGTTAGATTTAAAACATCTGTTCTGTTATATAAATCAGGAAATACAAATATTTCATTGCAAGAGCAGATACTATGCTAGAATCACAGTTATAGCTGGAACTGCTGCAACACTGAAGCTCAAACAGAGTTTTATGTAAAATAGTTGAGGGCAATGAAAAAAAAATGGTTGGTGCAATATGGGAAGGGATGACATTAAGAACAATTTTACCTACATCAAGAGGACCAGTGTTTTTACTCCCTACTCAGAAAATATGGCTAAATTATAGCATGAACAGATAACTAAATAAAATGGAATAACCATGAGTCTGAAAAGTATTGGCAATGGACTTACAATCCCGCATCTTAAATAAACTGGAAATATATTTTAACTTATTCTGTTATTAGGTATGATGGTTGTCTCAAAATGTTTTCAAGGCAGTCTAAGTTTAGAATTCATATTCTAAGTTTCAAGACATTCAAATAGAGAAATGTAGTATCTTCCAGAATATATAGTAATAGAATTAGTGGCATCTGTTGGTAATGAGGTAAGGAGGTCAGACAAAATTGAGGTGTCACAATATAAGCCCTGTCCCCTTTTTATATGGATCTTAATGTCACATGAATACCTACATGAGGCAAAATTTACAGCATAATCTGTAACACTGATTTCATCTTTCTGATGAAAATGGTGTCAGACTATATTCATTAACTGGCAGAGACATGGTTAACAAAGTCAGCAAGTGAATAAGCAGGACAACAGACCAGCCAATGGGAGCTGACAGCCTGGGTGTGGTTTGTCTCTGTGTGCTTTGCTGAGAATTGAAACTAAAACTGATATCTGTTCTGAGCCCTCTGAGCTGCTGCTTGTATTTTTGATAATGTTACATTGAAAGAATCTACTAATAGTATTGTATATGTTCTTATGTTTATAAAGAAGTTAATGATCTTGCTGAATCAATCGTCTGGGTGTTTTCTGGATTTGAATTTATGCTGCAAACTCTAACAAATAGTTATTGGAGCTGTCATTAATATGATTTTTCTATAGAAATGCTCATGTTAGATATCACGTATCAGATATTTCAGATTTATCCCTTGTGGCTAGAAAATTATAAGACACACCTCCTAAAAATAGATACTAAGATTAAAATGTAAATATTTCATATGAAGTTGTAAAAACAGGCAACTTTTGTTCTACTTTATTTCTGCTTCATCCACCGATGAGCATACAATGCACTGTCTCTAAACTACATCCCAACAATATGCTATAGAGTACTTCTTCCACTTCAGAAGCTCAAGGTAGTCAATCTGGCTTGTATTCGTGTTTTATTTTTTTCTATAAACATTGAAAACAAATCTCAATTAGTAAATCCCACATTATAATCAGTGGTGGGATCCAGCCGGTTCGGCCCAGTTCAGCTGAACTGATTGTTAACTTTATGTGCAGCTCGGCAAATTGGCTGATCCCACCACTACCTGGCCCCACCCCACCCCACCACTCCTTGCCTTGCCACTCCTTTTGGCATCTCAGCGCACCTCTAACTGGCCCCTTCCCCCCTCTAAGCAAGTGACATCCGCACAAGCATAACCCCAAAGCAGTTTTAACAAGGCATTCAGAGGGAGGAGCTGGACTACTAAACAGGCAGCCAAGATGAGTGCCTGAAGGACTCCATCCATCACCTGGAATAGAGGCGCCCCAGTGGGTGGTGAGTGAGGCCTCAGCTCGGCTCCTCAGCAGAAAATGGGTTTCTCAGGGGCCAATCTAGCACCCGGAGCCAACTCTGCCCTAAGGAGGACACAGGCATCATTGGAGCTCCTTTGAAGAGGGGCTCAGGCCTGGTCCCCATGAGGTGCCATGATCTACTGCTGGCACTGCATGGCTACCAGGGCTGCCTCTTCATGGGCGGAGGCCTGAAGGTGGGTGCCCCTCTCCCCTCCCAGGCATTCTTCACCTGGCCTGAAAAGGTAAGGCCAATGGTGGGGGAGCGAGACCAGCTGCAGGCCTCCCACGCTCAACCAAAGGACTGCCGGGGGGGACATCTTGGCCATCTTTCAGGCCCAGCTCTCACAACCTGACTGGGCAGGTGTGCGAGGGCCAGCTGGTGATGCAAGTGGTGCAACCTTGCAGCCTCTGGCCATCCCACCTGCAATCACCCAGCAGCTGTGGAGAGTCCTGATGGAGGCAAGATGCAGGTTGGGGGAGGGGGCAAAGCAGCAGTAGCCCAGCCTGGCTTGCCTTCCTCTCTGCCACCAGCCATGGAAGGAAGGGCAGGGCAGGCAGAGATTGGGGTTTGTGGCAAGCTGGGAAAGCCAAACTGCTGCCCAGCCCAGAGCTGCGAGGGTGGGCAAGGTGGAGGCTACAGGATGTGCCTGGCTTGAAGTTCCCAGCCCTTTGTTCTAAAACTGCCCAAAGAGGGAGGGTAGGAAGGCCCCTACCCCTACAAAGAAGGCACTCTTTGTTGGACATGGAGCCCTCGCCAACTGGCCTTGCCTGCTGGCCTCTCTGGGTGACGTGGGGCCAGGTTCAATCGTTCTTTCACATGCAGTCTCTGGGGGACTGGTCAGGAGCACCTCATCTTCTGCAGCACCACACAGCTCTCCTGGGGAGGTAGGAGAGGGGGAGAGAGGCCACCTGGCCTCCTGCTCTTCCTCCCTGGCCAGGCTGTACATTCCTGTTCCTGAAGCTGCTCTCTGCTCAACGGCTCCTCCCACAGCAGCTCCCTGAGATCGCCATAGCACTACTTCTACTGGTTCCCTGTGCCGGGATAGCACAAGGCCAGGTGCATAAGGCAGAACTTGAGCAAGGTGGCCATCCAGAAGGGTCTCTCTTACCTTCTGTGGAATCACATGGCTCTCCCAGGGAAGTAGGAGAGGGAGAGAGAGGCTGCTTGGCCCCACCCCAACCCCCCGGCTTCAAGAGAAGCACAGCAGCAGTAATCGATGATCATCCCTCAACCAGCCAAGTCTCCTCAAAACCGTGAACCAGCCGGCTTTGGTTTCAATGCCCGGCACAAAAAGCTCCAATTCACTTGCTCTGGGGATGCTGTTGCCAAGGGAGTTTCTGGTAGTCCACCCTTCTGCCCACTGGATGCCAGCTTTGCACCAAGGCTCCCAGCCACACTAGCTGAGGCATGCCTGAACAACCTCCAGTGGTCTGTGCAGTTCAAGACCATTGCCCTCCTGTCAGCCCCCCAAGGCCTGGGCAACCCCAGGGTGGCTGCACTGCAGGTAGGAGGACAAAGGTTTTGCCCTTGTCCCAGACCAACTCCCTCACTTGTTTTGACCCAGCGTGATGCTTGATCGGTAGGTGTGAACCTTCATCTTGTCAAACCTAAGATTTAAAAATTATATTTTATCCATTTATCTATTTGTTGCAATTCTCTATAATCCTTCCTTACACTCATTGGTACACAACAAGCAAGTTATGATATTGGTAGACAGAGCTGGGCACTGGAAACATGGGGGGGGGAGGCAACATTAGGGATAAAGGGCACAGATCGCAAGGAAGAGAGTACCTCCTCACCCCCTTTCCCTCCCTTGCAGTCTTTGTTAGCATCTCCAGGCTCACATTTCATCATTCTGCCTCCACTTATCTCCAGTGCATGAATGTAACATCCCTTCAAAGTCACTTCTTGAAAAGGAAGAAAAGTTGAATTTTAAGTTTAGTTCTCTGGGTGTCCATGAAATTTTCCCTGCTGGGGCCCCATTGGTGAATGTGATGCCTACTTCCCAGTGACAGTGAAAGGGAGAGGCAGCCCAGCCAGAATGGAACCTCACCCACCACTGGCCTGTCTGGCAGAGGCACCATTCAGCCTCCCCCAATAGTTCCTTGGAAGAGGTGCAATTCCACCCATCAGATGGATTGGCGTTAGGAGAAGTCCATTTCATGCCCACTGTTGTGCTGGTTCATTGGAAGGATCCACTCCAAGGATTATCCCAACAAGTCAATCTTTGCATGCAGCAACACCGAATAAATAATGAATTTGCTGATGAATTTTAATAAGGATAAAAGTAAAGTCCAGGAAGTTTCTCTCCCTTCCCCGTTCTGTGTGTGTGTTGGGTGAACCCTANTGTGTGTGTTGGGTGAACCCTACGAGGCAGCACAACACAGTCCCAGATGGGATTGCATGTTCCTCTGCGCTGCTTGGCAGTCCTGGACTTGCAGCTTGATGAGCATGTGGCAGCTGTGGTAGGAGGACCTTTGTACAGGTTTCTCTTGAGTACCATTTGACCTGTTCTTTGACCTTGAGGCAATTGCATTTTAGTCATCTGCTGGTTGGACTACTTCAATATGCTCTACAGAGGGCTGTCCTTGAAGATCCACAAGAAATGACAGTTGATCCAAAATATAGCATCCCAAGCAGTAATGGGCATTACTCACTGTGCCCATGTCATCACTGGAATGTAAACTGTATTAGCTATCAATTGGCATCTGGGTACAGTTCAAAGTTCTGCTTGTCACCTATAAAGTCTTTGATTGCATAGGGCTTGATTATCTGTTTGGCCACCTGTCTTCAGTTATTTTTGTTTTGCCTAGTAAACCTGGACAGAGTGGCTGTGCCCTTGGTGCCCTCAATAAAACTTGCCATCTTCTGTCTTCTCTGTTGCAAGTGTTCTGTGCCTGTTCTTTTGGGGTCTGGAAGATGGAGTTCTGTTCCCCATCATGAAATTAGTAGAGCCCCTCTTTTGACTGTTAGGTCTGGTTTTTATCTCAACTGTTATGCTTTTTTATAGTTTTAATTCTATATTTGATATGTGGTTGATATGGGAGTAGGTGACTCTAATGAAGCTAAATAGGAAGGAAATTAATTATAGGTAGCTAAAAATGTCAAATCCAGTCTAAACATCTGTCTGACAACCATATAACTGATAAACACAGGGGACCAGGAGGCCAGATGAATGGGCAGCTTAGCCGTGAGGTGAGTGGCCAGGCAAAGGGAGGAATGGCTGGGAGGGGAGGGGCAAAGAGAGGTGATGTGAGCACCCCTCAATGTGAGTGATGTCGAATTGGCCCACCCAGTCAAATGACCACGCCTACCCAGCCAGTTATTAAGGCAGAGAACTGGTTGTTAAATTATTTGAATCCCACCATTGACTAAAATACTCCTACCAACTGCCATGCCTGACTAGATAATATTTTTTCTCCCTCTTCCAGTTCATTTTAGCAAGTTTACAAAGTGTGCTCAGATGTAACCATTCAAGTTACATTTGAAAATCCAGAATACATGTTCTTGTGAACTAAATAAATGAAAAACAGTCATGGTTAAATATCTATGGAGATTCTCAATCATCCAGTTATGGTTGCTCCAAAGGTGCTTTTTCCAAAAGGCAAATAGACTTTCTTGGTTTATTAAAAATGTTTGTTCTGAAGAAGTTTCTTGGAGGAAAATCAATCAATCATCAATCAATCAGTCAAAATAGAGCTGGAAGGAACCTTGGAGGTCTTCTTGTTCAACCTCGTATTCAAGCAGGAAACACTATACCATTTCAGTGACTGTCCTGTCTCTTCTTAAAAATCTCCAGAGATGAAGCACGCACAGCTTCTGATGGCAAAGTGTTCCACTGGTTAATTGTTCTCACTGTTAGGAAGTTTTTTCTTAATTCAGGTTGCTTCTTTCCTTGATTAGTTTCCATCCATTGTTTCTTATCCTGCCCTCTGGTGCTTTGAAAAATAAGTTGACTCCCTCCTCTTTGTGGCAACCTCTCAAATGCTGGAATACTGCTATCATGTCCTACTAGTCCTTTTCTCTAGACTAGCCAAACCCAAACCCTGTAACTGTTTTCCTTTGCTTTTGTCTCCAGGCCTTTAATCATTTTACTTGCTCTTTTTTGCACTTTTTCTAAAATCTCAATATTTTTTTTGTAATGTGGTGAGTAAAACTGAATGCAGTATCCCAGGTGCGTCCTTAATTAAGGCTTTATAAAGTGGTACCAATACTTCATGTGATTTTGATTCTATGCCTTTGTTTATGCAACCAAGGATTGTATTAGCATTTTTGACTGTTGCCACACACTATTGGCTCATATTTAAGCGATTGTCCACTAGGACTCCAAAATCCCTCTCAAGCAATTGTTTTTGAGCCAGGTTTCTGTACTTGTACCTTTGGTTTTTCCGGCCCAAGTGTAAAACTTTGCTTTTCTCCACATTAAATTTTGGTTTTTTGGATAGGCTCCATTGTTCAAATCTGTCAAGATCCTGACCTTGTCTTCTGGGATATTGGCTATTCCTGCCAGCTTAATGGCATTGGCAAATTTGATGGGTTTCCCCTCTATTCCCTCATCTAAGTCATTTGTGAAGATATTGAAGTACCTAAGACAGAATCTTTGGTACTTCACTGTTTACTTTCCTCCATGTAGATGTAGTACCATTAAGGATGACTTGCTGAGTATGGATTGTTAGCCAGTTACAAATCCATTAGATAGTGATGCTTTCTATCCCACATTTTTCTAGTTTACCAAGAAGTAGCTTGTGGTCTACTTTTTTGAATGCCTTGCTGAAGTCTAAGTATACTATGTTCACAGCATTTCGTTGTTCTATTAATGTAGTCACTTTGTCAAAGAATGAAATAAGATTGGTTTGGCATGATCTGTTTTTAATAAACCCATGCTGGCTTTTAGTTATAACTTTGTTTCCTGATGTTCACAGATCTGTTTTTTGATTATTTTTTTCCACTTTCTTCCCAGGTATTGATGTTAGGCTGATTGGTCTGTAGTTTCCTGAGTCTGTTCCCCCCCCCTTTTTTTTTAAAGATGGGAACCATGTCAGCTCTTTTCCAATCCTCAGGTAGTTTCCCAATGTTCCAGGATTCCAGTTGCCTTTTGGAAAAAAGATCTTTGGGATAGTCATAGTTAAAAAAACCAGGAAACAGTGAAAAAGGTTAATTTAAGAGTATTTATGCCATTGCAGATTTGAATTTTTATCCATGCAGGCTACAGTTACAGAAGGAAGTAAGAGCATAGTACTCATGTCTCTCATATGATTATGGCTAATGCTGAAGAATAATGTTCAGTGAATATTTAATTATATGTTGTAAATCAGATGCTGCTTTTCTTCTTATCACCTAATTTTATGGATTACCTTAAAACATATTTAAGTAGAATTTAAAAATGTTTAATTGAAGAATTAGGGTTTATGTATTCTCAGGGTATTTTCTGAGAGAGTGATTTAAAACATGACCTTATTAGAATATTAATTATATTTGATAGGTTGGATCGAGGGAATGTATTGTCTACTCCTGCAGCCATCTTGCCCTGTTGCTTATTAAATCAGATGCTTTTTATGTATGTATGTGTATATAAATTTTATACATAATACTATTCATATTTCAAAAGTGTTTTGCAAACTTTAAAATAAAATAAAGTATATATAGCCTGCATGTTCATTAAGACACCAATAACAACATTCTCATAGATTCAGTTTTAACAGGTTCTTGTTTAAATGTACGTTATAAAAGTAAGTATTTATTTACTATTTAAGAAAAGTTGTAATTACAACTTCCCTTTCCCTTGCTTCACTTTCTGTCTCTTTTGCTTGACAACAGAGGAAAACAGAATGATCCTAGCCTGAATAATCATTTCCTCACATACAAATGCAATATTGTACAATTATAGCTGCTAAGTATGAATTGCTATATTTTAAGTTATATTTAAATGGTGTCTAATATCTAGAGTTTTCTGTTAAGTGGTGTAAACCAGAGGTGATATTCAGCAGATTCTGACCAGTTCTGGAGAACTGGTAGCAGAAATTTTGAGTAGTCAGAGAACCAGTAAATATACCTCTGAGTGATTTTACAGTATCCTTCCCCTGCCAGGCCCACCAAGCTACGCCCACAGAACCAGTAGTAAAAAAATTTGAATCCCACCACTGGTGTAAACATGTCTACAGTTAGTTATACAGAATCCAAGTACCAAAGTATTGTTCTGCTTTTTAACTTTATAGCAATCTGTGTGTTTGAAGGCAAAACCTATTTTGAAGGAGAAAGACAATCAGTATATTTAGACTCAGAGGTCTGTATTCTGTTTGAATGCAAGGTAAGATTACTTTTAATTTTCTTTCCCCTATAATTTGGTCCAATTTTATAAATAAACTTGAGAAGATGTTATAAAATGGCAATGATGGCTTTTTAAGTTGATGTACATTTTTCCATATCATTTTTAAGAGGAAGATCCTTCTTAAAAATTGCATGTTACTTCATAATAAGGTTGAAGGGGATCCTAAATACTTCATAGGATATCTGAAGATTATATAAGAACAATATTCCAATTGTTAACTATGTCATGCAATGTCATTTCTCCACTTACTATTGCTTTTAAGCCATTCATAATTTAATTGCATTTTTATATAATATGCTGCTTCTACAATTTTGCAGTGTATCTCCATTTATTTATTTTAGTTGAGATCATCAGTATGCTGCTATAACTACACACACACATACTTTTTATAAGGAATGGACAAATATGTCTGCTTTATTTATTATCACAAATATTTTTCATAAGACAACATATATTACTTCAATTATTTCTCCAGTTTTGGAGTCATTAATTTTGGTGCACGTCTTATACAATGTAGAGCTATATTTTTTCAGAATAATTTTAGATCTGTTTAAAGAGATGAAGGGACTATGTTTTGAATTTAACATGAAGAAAATATTCATTCATCAGCAAGGCTGGTTACTCTTATTAGTGCATATGCACCGACACTATGATCTTCAATAGAATCTAAAGACAAATTCTACAATGATCTGGCTGTCACTATTAAGAAAACCCCTGAGAAAGAACCATTATTTATCCTTGGCAATTTTAATGTCAGAGTTGGAGCTGACCATTGTTCTTGGCCCACTTGTTTCGGTCAGTTCAGCACTGGGAAGATGAACGAAAATGGCCAATGCCTACTAGAGTTTTGCTGCTACTATGGTTTTTGTGTTATCAATACATTCTTTAATACAAAGCCTCAACACTCCTAGAGACATCCAAGATTGAAACATTGGCACCAGCTCGACTTGATTCTCACCAGGCACCCCAGCCTTCCCAGTATTATGATTGCAGGCATCAGAGCACTGATTGTGATACAGACCACTCCTTGGTGTGCAGCAGAATAAAATTGGAAACAAAGAGATTGTATTGCTCAAAGAAGGAAGGAAGACCACGAAACAACATTAGCAAGACCTGCAATCACAATAGAGTGGAGGAATTTGTTCAAGCAAATTCCTCCTGGAAACTCTCCCAGGCTCAGCTGAAACAAATGCATCTGAATGATGGGAACATTTCAAGAATGCTGTTTATAACACCACCTTGTTAGTATTTGGTAAGAAGACCAGAAAGACAGCAAATTGCTTTGAAGCCCACTTGGAGGAGCTGATGCCAGCCATCGAGGAAAGAAGAGAGCTCTAACTCGATATAAAGCCTGTTCCAATGAGCATAACCTACAGGTTTGTGAGCTGCTTGTAGTAAAGCCCAAAAGACCACCAAGAGATGTGCTAACAATTACTGGCTGCAGCTTTGCTCTTGGATCCAGATAGCAACTGACGCAGACAACATCAAGGGGATATATGATGGCATCAAGCAGGCCTTAGGTCCAATACAGAAGAAATCTGCCCCCCTGAAGTTGGCTACTGGTGAGGTCATCCAGGACCGAGCACAGCAGATGATATGCTGGGTACAGCACTACTCTGAGTTATATTCCAGAGAAAATGTTGTAACTGAAGAAGCATTAAATAACATTGAGTGCTTGCCTGTTTTGAAGGAGCTTGGCAGTGAACCAATTCTAGAAGAACTAAAGGGGCCCTGGATTCCCTTGCTTCTGGAAAGGCACCTGGGAAAGATAGCATCCCTGCTGAAATTCTGAAGTGTTGCAAAGAGATCATCCCCACTGAATTGCATGCTGTCTTCTGTATTTGTTGGAGGGAAAGTGGAGTACCACGGGACATGAAGGATGCAAATGTCATCACACTGTTTTAGAACAAAGGTCACAGGGGTGATTGTAACAACTGCCATGACATCTCTCTTCTTAGTGTTGTAGAGAAGCTGCTTGCCCGTGTCATACTGAAGAGGCTCCAGGTGCTAGCAGAGAGAGTCTATCCAGAATCAGTGTGGATTCCAAGCCAACAGGTCCACCGACTGACATGGTATTTTCCCTTAGACAGTTGGAGGTAACAGCCACTTTTTGTAGCCTTCATAGATCTTATGAAGGCTTTTGACTTGGTGAGTAGGGATGGCCTTTATAAAATCCTCCCCAAGATTGGATGTCCACCTCAGCTCCTCAACATCATCAGGTCCTTTCATGAGGAAATGAAGAGCATGGTAGTTTTTGATGGTTTAACATCAGATTCCTTTGACATCCAAAGTGGAGTGAAGCAGGGCTGTGTCCTCGCACCAACTTTATTTGGGATCTTTTTTGCTGTCATGCTGAAACACGCTTTTAGAACTGCAACAAGAGGGTATTTATCTCTGGACCAGATCAGATGGAAAACTCTTTAATCTTTCTAGATTGAGACCAAAGTCCAAAGTCCAAAGTCCAGATGATATGCTTGTGGGATTTCATCTTTGCTGACGATGCTGCCATCACTGCTCACTCTGCCAAAGACCTTCAACAACATATAGATTGTTTTAGCAAGGTCTACCAAGATTTTGGACTAAAAATCAGTCTGAAAAAACACAAGTCATGGGTCAGGACATGGATTCACCTCCCTGTAGTACAATCTCTGCACAAGAACTAGAGGACATCCATGATTTTGTGCAGCTAGGCTCAACTATCTCCGACACTCTCTCTTTAGACACTGAGCTGAATAGACATATCAGTAAAGCAGCCACCACATTTTCCAGACTTACAAAGAGAATATGGCTTAATAAGAAGCTGACGGAACATACAGAGATTCAGGTCTATAGAGCCTGTGTCTTGAGCACACTCTTGTATTGCAGTGGAACATGCTGGAATTTCTAGCATGTATATACTATTGAAACAGCGACGTCTATGCTGGCGTGGGCATGCCGTGAGAATGGCTGATGGGCAGATTCCAAAAGACCTCCTGTATGGGGAATTAGTGCAAGGAAAGCATCCTAGAGGGAGACCACAGCTGCGATACAAGGATATCTGCCAGAGGGATCTAAAGGCCTTGGGAATGGACATTAACAGCTGGGAAACTCTGACTCCTGATTGTTCAGATTGTTCAGATTGTTCAGGCTAAGGATGCAGCATAGCCTTCTTCAATTCAAAAAGACACTCATTCAGCAGGCTGAGGCAAAGAGATAGTTCCAGAACCAGTGAAATCTGGGGGCTGGATAGGGGACAGACTGTATCTGTCCTCAGTGTGGAAGGATTGCCACTCTTGAATTGGCCTATTTAGCCACACTAGATGCTGTTTTAGGACCTCTTTTCAGGGCATGATGCCATAGTCTTTTGAGAGTGAAGGACGCCAATAATTCTGAACAATATACTATTTTCCCCCCGATCCTCTTTACTTTTTATGTTCATTGCAATTTATAATGCTGTATTATATCTGATACAATCTAATACAATTATATCATTTCTCATACTATTGAAAGATTTTTATTTTCATCTGGGTTTTAGATCTGGGTTGATAAGTTGTCCAATTTCATTCTTGAATTGGTGAGAGGTTAAAACTATTGCCTTTTTCTTTTCTCAAGCCATCATTTTCAGTGCTTCAGAGTTGTGGATATCTTTACAGCTGTTTTATATTTAGTTAGTTAATGACAAAAAGATATGCTGAGCAACTGAAGTAGGAGATCTAATTTATTGTGTTTGTGCCCATTGTTAGTAGAAGGTAAGACCTCCCTCTGAACTGCCAAGCACCAACCCATTTAAGATTTGTGGATCATTTTTCATAATCAGTTAGACTAAACTCTGCCTCTTATTCTTAATGCCTTTATACTGGGGACAGCAAGTTGCAGAACAAGCTTAAAGCTTAACAATTAAAATGTTAAAGAAAAATGTTAAAATGTTAAATTAAAAATGTAAAGAAAAAATGGCTTATCATCAGAATCCATCCTTGCATTAAAATTACCAGTTACAATCAACTCAGAGTTTGGATATAGAGACAATGATTCCTTTAATTACAAGGTGCCTTTATTTATGACAGGTACCTTTATTTATGACAGACGTTCAGAGGGAAGGAAATAAAGATTTGCTAATAAATAGTTGGGGCTTCCAATTTTCAATTGGGGGAGATGCCTTGGGCATTAGAATATGATTTTATAGAGATATATAGTGTAACTAATTGAATTTTTAAAAAGAACCCTAAAATAACCAGGATGCTCCCATTTCTCTTTCAGACAGCTAGACGTGGCTTGTTTACTTAGGATAAGTAGATATACTAAAATTCATATCATCCATCAGAATTTTCTACTTCTGTCAAATTTGCACAAATATGTTAGGTATGATATCTGAACATATGACCAACTGCATGGTGAAATAGATGATATTTGACTAGTAAATCCATGTGAAACAATACAAATAAACAGCACAATAATGTTTTTTAAACAAAAGAGATTTCAAAGAGTTTCTACCCAGATTATTTATGTAAATACAATTGGTTATTAATTATGCAATTGTGTTTTTATTGAATAATATAATTATGCCCAAAATATATTTCATTGCCAACATTAATAATAATCTTGATTCAATAGAATTACAAAATGCAACGTACAATGGAGTCGAATTGTCCTGCTTTGAACTGTCCTGAGTCTGAACAAATATCCTTGTCTAAAAGTTGTTGCAAACTTTGTAAAGGTAAGATAAAAGAAAAAACTAAAAAAAATGCCAGCCATATTCATATAATTTTATCTTACAGTAGTTATTTCAAGCTTTTTAATGCCATATTTACTGTTTTATTGTAAGAGCAATTTTTAAAAAAATTTTTTTGCCACTATACAATATATATGAATAGATGCAACATAAATTGACATGAAAGTTTCTTGAAATGCTTACTACTGAACAATTATTGTATGGTTGGCATACAATAATTGTTCAGTTGGCATAGGTGTCAATTCCATGTGCCAATTCCACTTCCTTAATTATTGCTGAAGAGGTAGAAATTTAATGGAATAATCTTGAGATACCCCTTATGTGACAAAGCATATTTTCACCAAGTTATATTTAGAAAAAACACACACAGTTCTAATTTTGAAAATAAAAAGGATCATGTAATTCATACTCATGATAGCAACATTTTTGAAATATGACGATTTATCAATTTTTTTCAAAGTATTCTATGAGCTGCAGTGATGCACTGATTAGAATGCAGCACTGCAGGCTACTTCTGCTGACTGCTGTCTGACTGCAGTTTGGCAGTTTGAATTTCATTAGGCTCAAGGGTGACTCAGCCTTCCATCTTTCTGAGTCATAAAATGAGGACACTTTCAGAATCTTGTTTCATGAATGATTAGGCTAAGATTAGGGTGTTCTATGACAAATAGACAGAAGAATGAGGTTAATATAACTACACACAACAGTTTTCAAATAAGATGATCAAAAAATGTTACTTCTCTTTTTTTTCTTTTGATTTCTATTGTCTTCCCAACTGAAATACTCTTCATATAATCCAGGATCCCTTTCTTCAAGATGAACTTTGCAACTTAAAGACATCAAGCCTTAATGAAACCAATTGCTCTAAACAGATGCCCAAATACTAGTGCTGTTTTGCTACTGTCACAATCTTTAAGAAAAGTGATAAATCTGATCTTGTTAATTTCTTTCCATTCAGTTCATTAAGCATTATTAATGAACTTTATGCTAAATATCTGAATGAGATATGCACTGACATTTGTATGAATTCAAGGTGCCCTTTGAGACGTCAGTTCAAGTGACCCAGAGGAAAGAAACAATAATTTTAAAAGAAATGTTTATTCTTTGATTTTGAAAAATATAAATCAGGGTTAGGTCTGGCTGATTATATTACTGTTGATAATGTAATATTACTGTTTGGGAGCTTTTCTTATCTATTCATGACTGTTGTTGTACCTTTTCTATCTCCTCGACTATTCTTGGCTAATATATTGTTGACCTCCTGGTGAAGTTTTGGTGGGAGCCCAGGAATCATTGTTAGAGGGAATTTGAATAAAGAAACATTCATCTTCATTGCTTTGGTTCATGTTTAGCGGATCACTACTGTATGTTTCTTCAATGTCAACTACTTAGGGTTCATTTGTTTGTTTTTAGGCCACGATTTTTGCTCTGAAGGACATAAGTGTTTAGAGAATTCTTTTTGCCGAAATGTTGAAGAAAAGTCAGTTTGTAGCTGCCGAGATGGTTTCCGAGCTCTTCGAGATGACAGTGCATACTGTGAAGGTAAATTCTTATAAAACATGGCCATATCAGCACAAAAATTAGTCTGGAATATTGCATGAAGTGTAATTAATTCATAGCTTGCCCAAGTGAGGGAGTCATGAGAATATTTAATTTAAAGCTTATTAAGCAAATTAAATAATAATATCTCAAATTAAGGTTTTATCTCTTTTAAAAAATTGATTTGTGTCAAAGTAGTATGCTAATATGACTGAGTTCTTGATTTATAAGTAATACATTTTGATTTTGTTCCATTGATCAGATAAATTTTTTATATATGTATATATATATATGTGTGTGTGTGTGTGTGTGTGTTTAAGTTTTCGCGGGTACTTACATGTGTGCTGTTCAGCTTCCTTCGGATATTATCCCACGTCATTGTAGTACTTTTAAAGTTGTAGCAATGTTTCAGCAGAATCTCATCTGCCATCATCAGGCTTCTGTATTGAGGCAGAATTAGATGATCTGATGATGGCAGATGAGATTCTGCTGAAACGTTGCTACAACTTTAAAAGCACTACAATGACGTGGGATAATACCTGAAGGAAGCTGAACAGCATACATGTAAGTACCCACGAAAACTTTAAAAAAACATATATATATATATATATATATGGACATGTTAATACATTTTGAGCTGTTGTATCATCGTAATTAAATAATTATGATTGTTCTTAAAATCATAGCATTCAAAGTAAACAAAAGGATTTTATAATATGCATAATTTTAATAACAGCATTATATTTGAAGGATTGAACAAATATTGCTACAGTTATGAATCTGCTAACTTATTACATGGTTGGTTCATTGAATATACATACACACAGTGTGTGTGTGTGTGTGTGTGTGTGTGTGTGTGTATAGAGAATGCATTGCAAGTCAAGATAGGAACTGACTAGGGTGTGAGTGGCTGTGAGCAAGAATTGTTGGTTCAGAAGATCAAGAACTGAGATAGCAATTCTCCATGCTTCAAAATATGCTAAAATCTAAGGTGAGGGTGCCATCTACTGATGAATGGAAAATATACCATACCCCTACAAGCCTGGGAAAATTTCTGATAAGAGAAATAAACAAAATTCATCTGGAGGACGAGAGTGATACCTACTGTTCTATAATTATCTACTTTATGATTACGAGAGACTCAAGTGTGAGAATAAGGAAGATTCTTCAGTAAAGTGACTTTTGGAAAGCTTCCTGGATTACCTAAATGGAACTGACTGAATAATCCTGGAATATAAAGAACTATGATTATTATACTCTCAGAGGAGCAATATTAGGCTTGAATATATTGTTTTTGGACTATTGAGTAAGAGTGGGACCTATTTAAATAAGACAACATACTCCCCCAGGGGGAAATGAGTGAAATTTCAAAAGAAATGGCATTGATGTTCCAAAGCATGAAGGATAGTATGACAAAGAATCACATGGAGAAAAAGAACCTATTGCAAGGCATAAATAGTAAAATAGAAAATACCCTACAACTGATAATGAATGAAGATCAAAAAGTCCAGGAAAGAGAAGAGACAACAGAAAGAATGGAGAAAAAGACAGAACAGACAAATCAGCAAATAAAGCAAGAAGATGAGAAGGAGAAGACAATGAAGATAATAATGACTGATGAAATATACCAAGGGGAAAGTACTTTAAGAGATTTAAAAATGGAATCAGATAAGCAGGAAGATATTTTTGAAAGAGAGATAGGGGCTTGGCTAGAGATGCTGGAGGTCTGGCAGCATAGGAGGATAGAGATGGGAGATATACCTGGACTGAATAGTGAAGACATATATGTAGATAGAGACAAAGATCCAAGAGAGGAGTATGGGAGGCAAGCTAAAAAAACGAATAAGAATTGAGATATTAAGATGGACAAAAGATGATAGATAGAAAGGAAATATTTTTTCTTCTTTTTTATATAATGATGGCCTGAACTAGAATAGAGGTAAGAATAATACACTTTTTTTTATAAAGCAATAGTTAGATGGAAAGATTAGAGGTCGACGGATTAAATTAGTGGTCAAAAGTCATATGTTTAAATTGGTACTAGAATGGCATATTAAAATATTAAATTACTAAATACTTAATATAAAATGTGTATTAACACTAGGATTAGTAATGGTGGCCTGACAAGAAGCTAGAATAGAGGTAGAAATAAGAAATAGGGAGAATATTAGCATACATATTTTCATATAATAGAAGAAAAGCAATAACTAAATGGAAAGATTAGAGGTTGAAAGATGGTATTACTATGTATGCTCAAATAATATTGTGATTGGCATTAAAATGGAACATTGAAATTTTGAATAACTACTTTAAAACAAACATGTATATTAATACTAGTTTATATTAGTACATAAGTTTGACTAACAAATATTACTAATATTATTTTTATTTGTATCAAAATGAATGATACCCAGATACCACACTGTTCATGTGTTGATGTTGATATATATTTAAAAATAAAGTAAAAATAAAAAAGAACCCCAAACCCAGAGACATTCCATCTTGCAAGGGTTCAGTTTCAATCCATTTCTCCCCATCCAGCCCTTAACAGCCTCAAGTACTGTAAGAGGGAGGTCATGGCATTGCTTAACTCATCATGGGCCAAGATATATAACTATATGTGTGTGTGATGGGAGGTGTTTATAGACAGAGAGAGAGAATGAGTGGGGGGAGAGAACGAGAACAGAAATGGAATCATAATTCACAGGTCAGGAATATTTTGCTTCAGGTCTGTTCTGTTATGTTTCAAAACTTTGACATTCAACTGAATTTCAATGAGTTATAATTCAGATGTTAGAACTAGTATTGCTTTAATATTTGTCCAGATTTTTGAAATATTTTAAGGGTAGGGAGGAAATCTTCAAAAGTGTATTAATGTCTGTCTTTCTCCTTATTCATGAAGATGTGCTTATTCTCCCTGGAAAAAATGTGATTGTCTTTAAAGACAAGATTATCAAGAGTTTTCTTCCACCTTCCCACTTTTTTAATGAACATTTTGCCACTCTTCAAATTAAAACTTAGTTATTTCACAAAATATTTTGACAGTGAAGTGATATAAACCAATCTGCAAATACTTCAGCTTTTGCTGAATACGATGCATGTTCATTATCTTGTTCTTCTCTTACATTTCCTTTTTTTGGGGGGGGGGAATAAAAGAATGTATAATTATACATTTTCTTTTCCATTTATTTTATTTGGTGTCATCAAGTACAGATGAAAAATTAATTTTTTAAAAAAGCTGGTATTTTCAGGATCTATATTATGAAATAGATATGGTGCTATGTGGGAATGATCTCAGAAGGAAGAGGTATCAGCCTAATTCATGGAATTGGTTCCAAAATAAGAGAGGGATAAAATTATTGCAGAAGTGACCCTTCATAGTTTTAGAAGAAAGTAAAAGTGAAGGATGGAATGAAGGTTACTTTCAGACTTTCAAGATTCTTGTATTTCTTGTTTGAACTATCTCACAAATATAATAATAGCTAAGCATCATTATCGTGACTAGTTTGAATTTTATGAGCAAAGAAAATACTTATGCATTTTAATACTGTGCTAAAACAGGTAGTTTTACCCCATGATCAATAAACAGAAACCAAATTCTTAGATATTTTGACCAACCATATTTACAATATTTTTATTTAAAATGCTATTTTATTATCAGAGTGAAAGAGAGTGAAGCTGCAGGTTTAATTGTTGGGAAACTCAGAGGTGGCATTTAGCAGATTCTGACCAATTCTGGAGAACCGGTAGCAGAAATTTTGAGTAGTTCGGAGAACCGGCAAATACCACCTCTGATTGGCCCTTCTCCTATCTATTCTCTGCCTCCTGAGTCCCAGCTGATCGTCTGGGTCTTCTTTGGTTGCCCTGCACAGGAGAACGGAGCTGGAAAGCAGGTTAGTGGTATGGGGAGGGAATGGGGATTTTGCTGTAACCTTCCCCCAGGAGTGCGGAGGGAATGGGGATTTTACGATATCCTTCCCCTGCCATGCCCAAGCCACGCCCACAGAACCAGCAGGAAAAAAAATTGAATCCCACCACTGGGCAAACTGCAGCTTTAATTACTACCACATACCAATTAGTCCCTGTGTCTCGTGCACACTTACTGTATTACTGTACATAGTTTTGTTCCAAATAGATCTTCATGGAAATTAACCACATATTATATTTAAATTAGATTTTCTATTGAAGATTTTCTTCTTCAACTGCATACATTAATGCTTGCCAATAAAGTCTAGAATGATAAAAAATAAAATGTTTAAAAAGGCATAGACCATTTAAATATATTTCATTAAAACTTGTGCTATTCGCACTTACAATTTTTAAACTTTTTAAAAATATGTATTTACAAATATTCCTTATCTCCACTTCTAAAAATAGGGCCATTTTCTCTCAATTGCTTTCTTAATTATTTGGACTCCACAAGATTGCACATTAACTGTAGTTATGCTAGAATTTCTAGATTCTTTTGCATATTCCCTATTCATTATATATTATAACACCTTAGCTCAGGGGTGGGATTCTACAGGTTCGCACCTATTTGCTAGAACTGGTTGTTAACATTCTAAGCAGTTTGGAGAACCGGT
>BHFT01047281.1:0-11876 GCA_004320025.1 Laticauda laticaudata | reverse complement strand
GAAGAAGAAGAAGAAGAAGAAGAAGAAGAAGAAGAAGAAGAAGAAGAAGAAGAAGAAGAAGAAGAAGAAGAAGAAGAAGAAGAAGAAGAAGAAGAAGATCTGTATGCATCAGGATAAAATTCCAGCATTGTGATTATTGTCCAAAACCAGGTTTATTCCCTTTTGGACAAGAATTAGACAGAAGGGGGCATCAGGGAGGCTCAAACATGATATGGGGGAGATGAGCAATTTGCTTTGAGTGTATTTTCCTCACTTCAGTATAGTTGCCAGCAAGGAAAAAGGCCAGGGGAGGGAACTTTCTCCTCTCCCATGTGTTCAACAGAAGAAACAATCCGGGGTTGTTTTCATTAGCAATCTAGTTGTAGATAGAAACATGGCCTTAGGAAAGAAAATGGAGGGAAGGAGGGCAAAGATTGAATCATAATTTAATGTAAGCCTTAAAAAAATGAGAAATCCCCCTTCCATATGATCTCAAGCAGAAATGAGCAACATTTTGATGGCCAAGTTTTATCTAGGTCCACACAAGTCTCAACTGGGTTAGTTATAAACCCATTACCAAAGTATGCTAAAACATTTATTTTAAACCTTGGTTTATTGTGGTTTAACCTGCTGCACAAACACAACCCATTTATCCAATCTCCAATCCACTGTTTTCATTACGGAAAGCAATCCCCACTGGCTTGATTTTTAAAGGAAGTTATGTGACTTCCTCTAAAAATGGCTTAGTCAGGTCATTTACAAACCTAATATTTGCCTTTGTATCACATGCTAAAAAGCAGGTCAGTGTTGTTATGGTTTAGCTTCTTTGGTCTCCTCAGTGAGTGTCTTGTGCAAATGCAGAATTTTGGTTTAATCTGTTAAGCAAGGCAAGCATGTTGAAAACCAGGAAATCACCTCCACTAGAAGAGTAGAACAACCTTCATTGAGATTGGCTATAATAACAGAAGCACACGTGTCTTATTTTATTTTTTATTTATTTTTATTTATTTGATTTGTCAATCACTTACAAGATAATTGGTATAAGTATAAACATATGAATCCATGAAATGGATACATATAAGAAAAATAAAAAGAAATAGGACAGGGATGGTTGGCACGTTGGTGCGCTTATGCATGGCCCCTACAGACCTCTTAGTTTGCACTCTTAATTGCGCTACACCTCTTCCTCCTCCTTATACAGGTAGTCCTTGACTCATGACCACAATGGAGCCCAAAATTTATGTGGTTAAGTGGGACATTTGTTAAGTGAGCTTTGCCCCATTTTATGACCTTTTTGCCACAGCTATTAAGTGAGTCACTGCAGTTGATTAGCTAGTAACCTAGTCGTTCAGTGAATCCAGCGTCCCAATTGACTTGGCTTGTCAGAAGGTCGCAAAAGGGGATCACGTGACCTTGGAGACACAGCAATGGTCATCAATATGAGCCACTTGCTAAGCGTCTGTATTTTGATCCCCTGATGATGGGGCTGCTGCAAAGGTTGTAACGGTGAAAAATGGTCGTAAGTCACTTTTTTCAGAGCCATTGTAACTTTGAACAGTCACTAAATGAACGGCTGTAAGTCGAGGACTACCTGTAACATTTTTTGACCCTCAGAGCAGCTCGCTACCCGCAAATCTCACCCCCTCGCCTTACCAGCATTCAATGGTGTCTCTTACCGCTGAAGCTTCTTTACCTGGAGTTCAATAAATTCGGGAGACATCCTTGACTGTGATCCTATCGGTTAATGAACCTTCTATGCTGGTAATTCTCAGTTTACAACCCCAATTGAGCCCACACATTTCCACTGCTAAGCAAAACAGTTGTTAAGTGAGTTGCGTCCCATTTTACGACCATATGACCCCAGGACACCACAACCATCATAAATACGAGCCAGTTGCCAAGCGCCTGAATTTTGATCACATGATGGGATGCTGCAATAGCTGTAAGTGTGAAAAACGGTCATAAGTCACTTTTTATAGTGCTATTGTGACTTTGAACAGTCAGTAAGTGAATGGTAGTAAATTGAGGAACCTCTATGGTGCAGTGGTTAGAGTGCAGCAGTTGCCTGCAATTTGGCAGTTCAAATCTCACCAGGTTGATTCAGGTTCCAGGTTGATTCAGCCTTCCATCCTTCCAAAGTGGATAAAATAAGGACCCAGATTGTTGGGGGCTAATAGGCTGACTCTGTAACTCTGTAACTGTGACTCTGTTAGAGAAGGCTATCAAGCACTATAAAGCAGTATACAAGTCTATTGCTATCTGTACCGGGTTTCTGTGTCCTTGAGCTACAAATGAACCAAGAATTACTGGAAAAATAACATGTAGAAAATATTATAGGTTATGAAAGATCAATAAAATTTCTGGCTTTCATAAGTTTTTTTTAGAAGGAACAAACACCAGATGTTTCTAAAGCATTAGACAAATAGAGTGTGCAATAAGGCAAACCCAGGCATAACAAAACAGACCCATCTTTCCATTAGATGGGCAGCCATATAATGTATATAATACAAAGATAGAGATAGGTGGGTGGATAGATCGATAGATGATAGAGAGAGAGAGAAACCAGCAGGTAGGTAGATGATAGATAGATAGATAGATAGATAGATAGATAGATAGATAGATAGATAGATAGATAGATAGATAGATAGATACCAGCAGCTAGATAGATACAGGTAGGTAGGTAGGTAAGTAGGTAGGTAGGTAGGTAGATGATAGATAATAACATATCTTTATTGTGAATATTCCAATTTTTTTCTGAAGAGTTATGAACTGATTGTTACAAATGATTTACTATAAATAATTCATTCTTACTGCATATAGTACTTCCAGAAGGAAAAATTATACTATTCAGATAGACTAGAGTAATATTTTACTATCTCTCACTCTTTTATCTTCTCTGAGGTTTCAGTGACTATGAATTATGAGTACTAAAATTCATCATGTCCAGAGGGCAGCAAGTTGGGGAAGCTTAAATTATAAAAGTGACAAGCATTGTTTGCTAAAGAAAAGATGCCCCTTATAAAAATAAAGCTGAGGTATGTGTCTGTTACAAAAGCAATCATATATTAAAAACATCTGTTCAATTCAATTGGGCTCAGGCATTTTCACAGACTAGACAAAAATTCCTATCCATTAGAATAAGATTACATTAAAGGAAAATAACAGATAAGCAGCATTGTTTATGATTTAGAGGTTTCTTAAATATTAACTGGAACTGTATTCAGCTTATTTCAGTTTTTCTTTTCACTTGCTGTTCTCCATTTACTTGATAACTTTTTAATGGAATATGACAAGAGCACAATTACAGGGTTTCTTCTTACAGCTTTTAATACAATTAGCATATTCTGCTTATTTTAAATAGATATTTAAACCAGATATTATACACTTACACTTGTTTTCAAGACAAATCTTTATCCTAAAGTTCCTGGCCTGGGTTAACATGTTGCTTTTCAAATGAAACGGAAGAGTTCAAAATGCTGCCGAGAGCAACGTGGCCATCAAAATGAACTGGAGAAGAAATACGTGAAGGAATTTTTGGGGGGTCACCCAACTCTCCATGACCCATAATTCTTAATGCCGGTTGCACTGGAAACAACATGTGAGAATAATGCTCGGAATGCTTTCTGGCTTAATGGGGTATTAAACGGATAAAGATCAACCGAGAAAGATTCCAGCAAAAATATCAAGATTGGGCATGTTCTCAGTGGAGAAAGAAACGGGATAAATATTTCATATCTGATCCATGGGAAATAGTGGGACGCCCCAGTGGAATTGTATTGATTTTGGACGACTCGTCCCCAACAGATTCAATGAAAGCTAAGGGACACAAAAGCCTTGTTGCCTTATCATCAAGCATTCCACTTTGTCTACAAAAGACACACCCTAACTTGTGAGCTGATGCCTTTGCCAACCTCACATCTGTCAAAGAACAGAAGGGCACTAAACAGCAGCCAGGGTCATTCCCGTCCCGCCTCTGGCTCAAACTGAAGAAACATTTCTGGGAAGAGGAGGCTTCGCTTTATTTTATTTATTTATTTTTGTCAATTGCTTACAAAATAATAGGAAAAGTAAAAACATAGTTATGAATACATGGATACATATAAGAAAAATAAAAAAATAAAGATAAAAGAAACAATAGGACAGGGCCGGTAGGCAAATTGGTGCGCTTATGCACCCTCTACAGACCTCTTAGGAAAGGGGTGAAGTCAAGAGTAGACAGTCTAAGATAAAAGTTTTTGGGGTTTGGGGAAGAAACCACAGAGTCAGGAAGAGCATTCCAGACATTGACCACTCTGTTGCTGAAGTCATATTTCCTGCAATCAAGTTTGGTGCAATTAACCATGACTTTGTATCTATTGTTTGCTCTTGTATTGTTATGGTTGAAGCTGAAGTATTCATTGACAGGTAGGACTTTGCAATGTATGATTTTATACACAATACTTAGATAGGACTGGAGGAGGCATAGTTCTAGGTTTTCTAGAACTAGAATTTCAAGTCTGCAACGAGGAGAGGAGTGGAGAACTCTTCTTGTGAAATATTTCTGGACTTTCTCAACTGTGTTAATATCAGATATGTAATGTGGGTTCCAGACTGGTGAGTTGTATTTGACTATTGGTCTAGCAAATGTTTTGTATGCTCTAGTTATTAGTGTAATATTAGCAGAGAAAAAGCTATGCAGGATTAGGTTAACAACTCTTAATGCCTTTTTGGCTATGTAGTTACAGTGGGCTCTAANACATGCCGAACAGAGTATCCAAGGAACAAAACGTGAATCTGATGTTCAAATTGTTCAGTCAAATGTAAAACATTTCCTTTTCCACCCGTGCGGGGAGATCCTGACCCAAGTTGAAAAAAGAAAATAACAGACAAAAAAAGAAATCTAATTTTTGCCCAAAGATGGATCCCAGCCTGCTGTGTATAAACTTCTGGTCTTTTGGCTCCTTCTGTTTCTTCGTATGTAGCACCTTTAATTAGTTCATTATGTGATTTCTGTTTGTTTTACGGGAAGTCTTCTGGGTAAAAGGAATTGCAACAGTGGGTGGGGAAACCTCATCTTATCAACCCACATAATAAAAGATGTATAATGACAATGTTCCACAGAGGGGAAATTTACATATAAATGGCCAACCGTACAATTTGCAGAGAAAGTAAGGCACGAGCAATTGCGACGGGAAACCTACAAACACGGATGTAAAAGGCATGCAGTGAATTGGCGGAGGAAAAAAGAAAGAAAAGTATTAGTATTAAACTGGTGAGGAATGAACATCTCCCAACTGCCCTGGCATGTAACACAATATTGTGATCCATAATTGCAATGTAATTTCTCCACTTCTGTCCACACCTGAGCTGTTTATACCTACATCTCTGTATCTCTATATTTCTCTTTCTCTCTCTCTCTCCCTCATCCATCCATATCTATCATCTATCAATCATCAATCTATCAATCATCTATCTATCAATCATCTATCTATCTATCATCTACCTATNTCTGTATCTCTATATTTCTCTTTCTCTCTCTCTCTCCCTCATCCATCCATATCTATCATCTATCTATCAATCATCAATCTATCAATCATCTATCTATCAATCATCTATCTATCTATCATCTACCTATTTATTATCTGAAGTCAATAAAATAAGGACCCAGATTGTTGTGGGCAATACGCAAATAATGGTTCTTCATTATAAACCATCCAGAGAGTTATGGGGCAGTATATAAGCCTAAATGCTATTATAGTGTGAGAAACCTTTATCTTCTTTATGTTAACAATAAAACAAAAAAATAAAAATAAAAGCAAATCACGTATCTACTATAATGCAGTGTTGTCTTAACAAGATTGCTTCTTCTCTGCAACACTTCCTAGAGTGGTCATATCACCATGGTATAACTCCATCAGAAATGAGTCTTTGGGACCCTGCAAGGCCTCCTGCTCCAAGAGGCTGCGCCGGCGTAACAAGTCTCACAAAGACTTATTTCTGGTAGAGTTTGAGGAAGAGAAAGAAAGGCTTCTGCTGCTTTCCTTGCATGCAACCAAAAGTCTGAGTTATTCCCAACTTTAACCATTACATCACCTCATCTCACTACCTTGGATGGATTGGCATGCATAAAAGTTGCCTTATTAACTTGTCCACTGGCATGACATATATTTAATTCATACTGCAAGTATCATTCTCTATTGGGGGAAAATGAGACTGTCATTTGCAAATAGATTTATCCGTACAGTGTTTCTCCTTGGCTATATGATCTTGAACACTCTTGTTCTTCCTGGTATTGTATGCTAATGCTTCTGAAATGAGATTGAACAAAATACGAAGAATAACTATTTACAGAGAGTGATTTTATAGAATGAGGTGTTTGATTGTGGCTGGAAGCCTTATTACAGTTAAATAGGTTTTGCAAAGAAAAAAAGAAAGAGTTATCACTTATTTCAACCTGGTTTTCAATGAGATCAGTCCAATTATTCTCTTATTAGCTTCCACCATCTTATCAGCTTCAGTTATTAACAATTGTTGAACAATACTGCATATTTATTTCATTGAAAATTAGGAGATTTTATCGGTGCTTTAAAACTCCTGTCCCAAACACAACAGGGATATTTGAAAATTTTCAAAGCAAAACTGAGAGATTTCTCAGTGACTTGGAATTCTATTTAAATATAATCCAGAAAATTATCAGGAATATATAGGGAGAATTTCTTCCATTTTACCTATACCTGTTACATAAAATGTTAACTTTTCTAACTGTTCTGATAGTCTACTGATCCAACCAATGGCTACATTGGATTTCTCCTTGATAAATGTCCATCTATTCCTGGGAAAATATGTCTACCTAATTAAAAACATGACATATCTAATTCTCTCAGTCATTCATCATTCATAGTACTTAAGAAACTGGACTAAGACTGGAAGATCTAGATTCTAGTTAAATGAAAACTTAAGTCTTTTTCAAGTTATGCTCAAATCTTGATGGTTGTTATGGATACATTCAGGTAGATTTTGTGGCACCAATACAAAAGTAGCTAGTTTTGGCATTTCTCTGCTTAAAAAAAAAATCCATCTTGCCTACAACACGAGTATTTTGTAGATAAATCCTACCTACTATTAACCAAGTTTGATCCTGTTTAGCTCATGAGTTCAGACAAGGTTGACCAGGTGCTTTGAAAAGTTGTGTCCACCCTTAAATAGCTTAATGGGATTACATCTATATGAGCAAATCGAGATTATAATATAAGGTTTTACACCTATGCAGGTTTACACCTACCATAGATTTTTAGTTTACTTTACTTTACTGTCATTGCACTTCATACAATGAAATCACCCTCATCGCACACTATGACTTATATTTTACAAAATACAAGGTTTTACACCTAAGTAGGAGAAAAATCCAGTAGGTACAAATCCAGATTAGGCAAAACCTGGCTCCAAAACAGTAACTGTGAGAGGGACCTTGGACTCCTAGTGGACAATCCTTTAAATATGACCCAGCTGTGTGCAGCAGCTGACAAAAAAGCTAACACAATCCTTGGTCATATAAAAAGAGACATAGAATCAAAAACAAGTGAAGTATTAGTACAATTGTAGAAAACTTTAGTAAGGCAATCCCTGGAATACTGTGTACAGTTTTGGTCACCACATTACCAAAAAGATGTTGAGACTTTAGAAAAAGTGCAGAGAAGAGCAACTAAGATGATCAAAGGCCTGGAGACTAAAACTTATTGCAGGATTTGGGTTTGGCTTGTCTAGAGAAAAGAAGGACTAGGAAGGGACATGATAGCAGTTGTCCAATATTTGAGGGGCTGCCACAAAGAGGAGGGGGTCAACTTATTTGCCAAAGCACTAGAAGGCAAGTCAAGAAACGGATGGAAACTAATCAAGGAGAGAAGCAACCTGGAATTAAGGAGAAACTTCTTAAGGAGTTCTCCACATTAAGGAGAAACAGTGAGAACAATTAACCAGTGAACAACTTGATACCAGAAATCATGGGAGCTACATCACTAGAGGTTTTTAAGAAGAAACTGCATACAAGAGTCATTTGTATCAAATAGTCTAAGGTCCCCTGCCGGGGGCTGGACTAAAAGACCTCCAAGGTCCCCTCCAGCTCTATTCTGATTAAATTAAATTGAATAGGCTGATAGAAGCAAGACAGGCCAAATAGCAGCTTTGGCTTGAGATAAAATTTAACCTAGGGAACCTCCAGGATTTCATTCTTAGGCTTAATTGGTTTGCCCTATCTCCTCACCTTCATAATTGCATCTTGGAGAGCTCACAATACAAGTCAATTAACAATAAAAATATAAGCGCATCATAAAAATGGAATTAGAACAATAAAACAATTCCTCGATAGGCCGACAATAGGTTTTAAAACTCTTACATGACTGTTTCCTTCCGTTAAAACGCAGTGGTGCCCAGGAGATAACGAAGTAACAGCCCAGAAATTTCCCTGCCAATGGTATAATGGCGCCACAGATAAATATCCTTCTTGGTCATTGTTGACTTCATTTCCAAAGATGGATCTCATAAAGAATTCTAATGACCAGACAGGTCTTTATGGGAAGAGGAGAAACCTTTACAAAACCAACCAGGTCAACCAGGAGTGGGATTTAGGGGTTCTCCAAACTGCATTCCAAGTGTGGCCTTACTAAGCCTTATAAAGTGGTATTAACACTTCACGTGAACTTGATTCTTTCCCTCTGTTGATGCAGCCTAGAAGTGTGTTGGCTTTTTTGGCAGCTAAATAGATAAGCATTGGCCTTTTACCAGTTGTGGGATTCAATTTTTTTTACTACCAGTTCTGAGGGCGTGGCATGGCAGGCGTGGTATGCTGGGTGTTGCATGGTGGGGGTGGCAGAGGAAAGATACTGCAAAATCCCCTTCTCGCCCCACCCCACTGACCTGTTTTCCAGCTCCATTCTCCTATGCAGGGCAACCAAAGGAGCCCCAGCCAATCAGTTGGGACTCAATGGGAGAGAAGAGATGGGGTTGGTGGGGCCAGTCAGAGGTGGGATTTGCTGGTTCTCTGAACTATTCAAAATTTCTGCTCCTGGTTCTCCAGAACTGGTCAGAACCTGCTGAATACCATCTCTGCCTCTTCTATGGAAATACTGAGTTCCATAGTTCTCGGCAACCTTTGTTGTGTTCATTCCTCAAGTTCTTCTGGATTGCAACAGACAATGCTGAATTATTATTATTTTTTGACATGCAGATATACACAAAGTCACTCTGTGAATGTTCTTGGTGGTCCTGTTCTGACCCAAACTTTTATTCCAAGGAAACAAACACTAAACAGAGATAAAAGCAAAATCTTTTAATGCTTCTCTGTGAATTCCATTCCTTCTCGGTTAAAAGGCTATTAAAACTAATGGTCTCTGATCAGAACAAACCTTGCCAAGGTGGTGCAAGGCTGCCTAGAACACTAGATAAAGTTACAAAGAAAGATTTCAAACACAAAGAGTCTCCAAACACACCAACCAAGATATTGCGAACATCCACAAGGCTTGAGTACAAGGATTCCTTTGCTTCCTGCAAAGAACTCCGGTTTCTCAGCTGGCTTTTATCTCTTAAGGAAGGGGCCATTACCTTGCAGCCTTACTCCCAAGTCGCCCATGCTGCTGCAGCTGCTCTTTCCTTCAAGCAGCTCTGTGTGCACACACACTGGACACAGGCTCCTCAGGGGCCTCTTCCTCACTGCTGCCAGCCTCCACAACCTCCGAAGGCAGCACTTCACTCCCTGATGGTCCTGGTCCCATCCCTGCATCACCTGCAGGCCCCTCATCTGAATCCTCGCTCTCCGAAACCTCAGCCATCCACACCTGCTGCCAGTGAGCCACAACAGCTCCATAGATTTAAAAACAACAACAACAACTTTGGTGGTCTGAGATCCCATTTATCTAAAACCCAGTCTAATCTTCAAAAGCAAAACCTAACTCCTTTTTTCTCCTAACTGGGAGAAAAAAAGCGCACAAGTTAAACCCTCTGAAAAGCTTGTGAGACAGCTATGGTAAGAGAAGACGTTTCTATTTCCAGGTTTTTCAGCCAGGATAAAAATCGCGCAATGGAGAAACTGTCTCATTCCAGTTGCACAACTATCTTTAAGATGATCAGGGCACACGGTGTCACCTTCGGGATGGCAGAAAACTCTCTCGCCATAGCAACGGGGTTGATCCGTCAAAAGCCACATTAATTCCACTGTTAGCAATTTCAGATCCTTGAAGAATAAAAAGCAGTTGTGTGGCATTCAGCTTCATGATATGTTTTCATATCTTGCAAGGCGAGTTCACTGTTTCCCCACCCCCTCCACCGCCGTTTCTCCTGAAAAGTTGAACCAAAATAATGATTCATTCTGTGCCTTAAGCAAGGAATAAATCTTGTCCTCCTAAATTCAACTTTTAAAAGGCTGCTAAAACAGTTTCTGAGTCAGAAAGAAAAAAAGGGAGAAGGAAACAAAAACCTCCCGTGACTGCATACTGTGTGTAGCCTCTGAGCTCTGTTTTTGCTGGCAGAGGGCTGCAGGAGGCTGTCATGGCCAAAAACAGAGCTTAGGAGGCCCATTGTGGCCGAAAATGGAGCCCGAAGGCCCATCATGGCCAAAAATGGAGCCTCAATGATTGACATCAAGCTGGCCATGCCCAACATGGCCACACCCATCCCCCATCCCTCCTAAGGTCATAACCCAACCCTGATGCGGCCCTCAATTAAATCAAGTTTGACCCCATCCTGTGCTAGATGGACCAAGTTTTATTGTAACATTTTAAAAAGTCAACAGATTTTATTTCTGGTTTGTTTGACCACTTTTGGTGCTGGAATTTATTCAGTTCAGTCAGCTAGAAGAACGTTGTGAATTCTCCCAGCCGGCAACTTATAATTTAACACAGGAATGAACAGGGGTTTGCTTTGTGCCCAGCCAATCCTGAGAGGTTTACTGCCGCTGAAAATTATAGGCCTGAGTTTGTACCATTATTAAACATTTTCTGAAGAATACCAATGACCAGATGCAGATGGATAAAGTTTGCTAGGGCTGTTGTTGCCTTTGGTGGTTAAACTCTTAGGCTAAAACCTGTCAACCTTCCATCACAGAAGCTCCTGGTCTGAATTTGAAGTCGTCTCTATCTCTCAGCCCAACTAGGGGTGGAATTCTACCGGTTCGTACTGGTTCTATAGAACCGGTTGTTACGATTCTGTCCAGTTTGGAAAACCGGCAAATCATGACCCTGGATGGCTCCACCCCCTCCACCTGCCCCTCCCCTCCCATCCTAGTCAGTCCTTATCTTCTTCTCCTTGTGTAGTACTCCCTGCTCCATTTTTTGGCCCTTTTTTGAGCAAAAACACCCACCAGGAGGCTTTCTTAAGGCCCAGGAGGCCAAAAAAATGGAGCAGGGGTAGAAGAAGAAGAAGAAGGAGGAGGAGGAGGAGGAGGAGGAGGAGGATGGTAGTAGTAGTAGTAGTAGTAGTAGTAGTAGTAGTAGTAGTGTGAAGAAGTCCTGTTCAAGGCACAGTTAGAGAGGAGGGAGGAAGAGGAGGAGGAGAAGGAGAAGCAGCAGCAGCCATGCCCACCCAGTCGCATGGCCATGCCCAGCTAGCCACACCCTTCTAGCCACTCCCACCTAGCCATGCTCACAGAACCAGTAGTAAAAATATTTGCATCCCACCCCTGAGCCCAACCCACCTCTCAAGACTGATGGGCAGGAATTTTATCGAGGAAGACAGGCTAAATATGCTGTTTTTCTAGACCCTGGATGGAAAGGATTTAAATCTAATGAACAGAATAAGTTAGAAATATTCACATTGAAAATATGGGTTAAAGATTTTTCATCTTAAGGCTAAGTCCCACTGGCCGACAGACGCAAAACGTATGCATAAAGGACACAGCAGATGAGCAAAATTTCGGGGGTGGCTCCATC
>BHFT01047280.1:0-48639 GCA_004320025.1 Laticauda laticaudata | reverse complement strand
CAATACAGAAGCCTGATGATGGCAGATGAGATTCTGCCGAAACGTTGCTGCAACTTTAAAAGCACAACTACAATGATGATGAAATAGACTCTGGCTGGAAATGAATAAATTCTCCATCTCTGATGCAAAGAAAAATTATTTGCCTCCCCCATCCTGTGGCACACATTCCCACCGTATTTCTGCAGGATCTTCTCACACAGAAAGACTTCTTTCAAATCCGTCAAGTTAAAACAAGGAGAAGACAAGATCCACCAGGTTTACAAAATGACAAAGGTGTAATAGGCTAATGGTTGCCCTTGGTATCAGATCTGTTTATATTGTTATGTATAGTTTCTTTTTTATTTTTAATTTTAAATACAAATAATACATATACATCTAAATACAAATACAAACATAATACATATACATCTAAATACAAAAAAAGGGGGGAAGAGAAAAAATATAAACATTACAGTGCATCCCCACCCTCAGAGACCATTTTTTCTTATAATTTTTCTTCTGTAATAATTAAAAAGATTTATTATATATTCCAAATGTGCCCTTATCCCTTCCAAAACAACATATATCCTTGAGTAGGTTTATTCCCTTTGCCTTCCATCAACACTGATTTTGTAAAATCCCCCCATATTTCCTTAAAATTGTTTGTTTTAAAAATTTCAAAAATTTTCGTGCATAGTTTCTGCATCAGAATAGCGGGAAGGTTTCAGGATTCCTGCTGGACATTGTTGTAATTTTGATTTTCCAGATTCTTAATCTTGGATCCAGGAACCCGCTTTTCAGCAGGAAACTAAAGTGCAGACAAAAACAAAGCCATAGAGACCCAGATCTGCAATGTATAGCAATCAAA
Organism: Laticauda laticaudata; assembly: GCA_004320025.1. NCBI lineage: Eukaryota > Metazoa > Chordata > Lepidosauria > Squamata > Elapidae > Laticauda > Laticauda laticaudata. The sequence goes on along the minus strand of BHFT01047280.1, from coordinate 47,792 downwards.
GCGAATATACAGTATGTAGGTTTTGCTCCAAAGTTTAAATTCTTTATTCTTCCTCTTTTTTTTTTTTTGACTCAATGGCTAGCTGGCCATTTTGCTTAAAGCTGTGGGAGCATTTGCAGTACATTGTTATAATACTTCTTTCAAACTTTGTGAACTCCTAAGCTCCTAGCTTGCCAAATTTATTTCGAACAGAAGCTGTTCAATGACAACATGAGGTGGATGGCAAAAGAAGTCTTGGGGCATGCCCAACTCTTCTCTAAAACAATGCATGACTATGTCTTCATTTCAAAAGCAAGGAAATTTCCCAGAAGATAAGAAGAAGAGCAACAAAGATGATTAGGGTACTGGAAGCTAAAAGATATGAAGAATGGTTGTAGGAATTAGGTAAGTCTAGTCTAGCAGAATGAAGGATTAGGGATGACATGATAGGACTCTTCCAATATCTGAGGGGCTGCCACAAAGAAGACAGAGCCAAGCTATTCTCCAAAGTATCAGTAGACAAGACAAGAAACAATGGATGGAAACTAATCAAGGATGGAAGCAACCTAGAAATGAGAAATTTCCTTACAGTGGGAACAATTAATCACTGGAATGGATTGCCTTCAGAAGTTGTGGGTGCTCCATCACTGGAGATTTTTAAAAAGAAACTGGACAGCCATTTCCACAGAATGGTACAGGGTCTCCTAGTTGTTGAGGAGGTTGGACTAGAAGATCTCCAAGGTCCCTCCCAACTCTGTTATTCTCTTATCCTGTCACTCAACTTCTCTGAAAAGATGAAAATTTCCCAAAGAAACAACCAGAGTTTCCTCCAAACTAGAAGGTATCCCATGTTTCCTTGCCACTCCTTCCATGTTCTTAATTCATGATCTCAGCGCAAAGCAAGTCTGCATTTTGCAGTTCCAGACAAGCAGCATAAGTAGGAAATGTATTAACCCCTCTTTAAATGAACTGACATAAATGGTTTGTAGGTCAATGAGGAGAGGCAAGATTTAATGGCGAGCCACCCATTTTGCATCATCCTTGGGTTTTACTCTTTGTCTTTGCCAGTTAACAGGTTTGGAAAAAATAATCTGCAACTTTCAGCTTCAATTAGGTTTTTTTCTTCTGTTTCAGTTGTTTTTGGCATCAGTTTGCAAATGTGGCCAAATTAAATAAAATAACCAATTCCACATCTATTTCTCCCAATATATGCATCTTTATTCCTCCTGTTTCTAGTGGGTATTTATTCCATTCTTTTCCTTAGAAGGTACACTTTAGTAGATGCTTTTTCTTAATATACTTATTTTCGTTTTTATGTCCTTGAGTTGTATCCTGTATCAAGGATGGATTTCAGGACAAGGATGATCCAATTCATATGCAGGAGTGAGAAATATCACATGGTTAAATTCCTATAAAAATAGGGACCTGGCAAATTTTTCTTCCTTTCTTGCAGGCTAAAAGAACTGGGAATATATTATCTACCAGAGACCTTGAAAGGCTGCTGGCAGCAGAATAGATCTGAAGTACTCAGTTACCCTCCAGATATTCTGTTGAACACTGTTCAAATCCTGACTGTTTTTCCCTTTGTGTAAAGATGGATGCAAAAAATGAGTGAAGTAGTTCTGCTTTCTCCCTGTTGCTTGTCACCTTCTTGTCACTTTCTCCTCAATGGACCAATCACTTTCCTGACTTTTTTCCTTGTTTTTAACATGTTGAAAAAAGCTTTTTGTTGTTGTTATTGTTGTTTTTTACTTTTGTCGCACGCCTTAGTTCATTTTGAACTTTCCTCACTTCATCTTTGCAGGCTCAGGCTATTTGCTGATATGCTGCCCTGTTATGTGCCCCTCTTTCCACTTTTTTATCCTTGTCCTTTCTGTTTTTCAATTTATCAGAGAGTTCTTTATGCAGCCATGCTGGTTTCTTTTGAGAGCTGTTACTTTTCTTCTTCACTGGTATTGTGGAAGACTGAGTTTTTGTAATCTCACTTTTCAAATTTTCCAAGTCTTCTTGAGTTGTTTTCTCTTTGAGACTTCTCATTCATAGAATCCTTCCCAAGCTCTCTCGAAGTTTATTGAAATTAGCTCTCTTAAAGTCCAATACTCTGATTTGACTTTGTTCTATTGCTTGTGCTTGCATAATGTTGAATTCCAATATTGCATGATCATACACCCCCAAGATTCCTATAGCTTCAACACCTTCTGTCATTCCATCTCTGTTAGTGAGAGTTAAGTCCAATACCACAGAGAACAGGGAGTCAACCTATTCTCTAAATTACCTGGGGGCAGGACAAGAAGCAATGGATGGAAACTACTCAAGGAAAGAAGCAACCCAGAATTAAGGATAATTTTCCTAACAGTGAGAACAATTAACCAGTGGAATGGCTTGCCTTCAGAAGTTGTGGGTGCTCCATCACTGGAGGTTTTTAAAAAGAGATTGGACAGCCACTATCTGAAATGGTATAGGGACTCCTGCTTGAGCATGGGGTTGGACTAGAAGAACTTCAAAGTCCCTACCAACTCTGTTATTCTGTTATCTTCATCTCTGTCTCTATCTCCATCTCCTTCTATATCCAGAAGCAAAACCAAAGATGAATAGGATAAATGCAGTGCACTCATATGGCTTTGCATTCATCCTGGATAGTCTTTGGAGACCAAGACATTTACAGAAAGGGGGCTCCAGGTTTCCAGTATAAGGCATCTACAATGCAAAACTTGAAAAGGCTATAAGAAAAAAAATGGACCACTGATGCATCTGTTCATGGAACTTGGGCAGTAGAATGCACCACAATAGCTTTGCAGAAAACTGTGCAAAAGCAGTGGTCAGTGACTGATTGGTTTTTGTTTCCAATAGAAAAGCCAGAAATATAGTCTGACAGTATTTCTACAGCACCGAGAAGGGTAAATGCCAACAAAATTGTTTTTTCTGGTGTATGATGGTTCTCACAACAAAAAATGACAGCCTGTCAGAGAGGAGAAACTTATGCAGATGGACAAGTCTAAGAGTATATATAGGAAATATGGCTCATCTCTGTTAGTGCGAATAAAATTTAAATGGGTTCATTGTGCATTTAAATGCAAGTCCAATTTCTGCTTTTGGGTTCTCCCCCCCCCCCTGAAAATAGCTATTGGGGGGCCTTCTCTCTCATGCTCTTCTTCTCTCTCATGCCCATCCCACATCTAATCTCACTCCCTGGCATTGAAAAGGACTTGCAAATGTGTCAACTTCAGGTGTCAGGAACAGAATGGAAAAGCCAGTATTAGAAAAACTGAGATAGGACTTTGATGCTTTGTCTTATAAATTCTTAGTATCAGACTGTATGGCCTCGGTAAGACCACACTTGGAATACTGCATCCAGTTTTGGTCATCACAATATTAAAAAGATATTGAGACTTTAGAAAGTGTGCAGAGAAGAGCAACAAAGATGAATGGGGGCAGGGGTGGGAACTGGTTTGGGCTGGTTTGAGCAAACTGGATATTAACTTTATAACTGGTTCTCCAAGCTGGTAGTTGGGGGGCTGGAGGGTAAAATACATGAAGAATGGTTGCAGGAATTGGGTGTGTCTGGTCTAGTAAAAAAGGGACCGGGTGACATGATAGCAGTGTTCCAATATCTATATGGTTAAACTTGCCACAAAGAAAAGGGGGTCAACCTATTTTCCAAAGTACCTAAAAGTAGGACAAGAAGCAATGGATGTAAACTAACCAAAGAGAGAAGCAACCTAGAACTACGGAGAAATTTCCTGACAGAAGAAATTAATCAGTGGAATAGCTTGTCTACAGAATTTTTAGATTCTCCAACACTGGAGGTTTTTTTTTTTTTTTAGAAGAGATTGGACAACTATTTTTCTGAAGTGCTTGTGCAGCAGGTTGGACTAGAATACCTCCAAGATTCCTTCTAACTCTTATTCTGTTATTGTTTTCAAGCTTTAGATAACTCTAGAAAAGAAAAGGGCTGGATCTACAACAGGTTTGGAGTATAAATACATAAATAACTTGTGCAATTTGTTGGATGTAGGGGCAAAGATGAATTTTTTTGTTGGGAAAGGATCTATGCACAGGACATGTGCATGTAGTTTTCTTGACATTAAGATGGCAGTGATGTTGCCATGAAGTTTCCAGGAATTGGGGCCCATTTAAACAAAACATAGTCTGAAATAGCTTTTATTGAAAGGTTTTACCTCACCTTTTTCAATTAGAAGTACATTCAAGAAAAGATTATATGAAATGTAGGAGAAAATAAAGAAAGGCAAAGGCAAAGCAAAAAGAAGATAAAAAGGAAAAAAGAACAGAAAAGAGGAAAAGAAATATAAAGAAGTGGATTCCAATGTTCTTCTCAGCAATTATGCATTCAGTTCTAATCACTTCTCTGTATAATTATACCATAACTTCTTTCATAATCTATTCTTTCTGATCATCAAAACTATCCATCACAAAATCATTTTCTTTTTGATGCCAGAGTGCATAAGGGTTTTTCAGAGAAGATTTGTGGTTCAGGGTTGGACTGTGGGGTTCTTGATGCTCTCTCTCTCTTGAGCTTGGTTGTTTTCCTACAGGTTTCATGACCCAGCCAAGTGACATCATTAGTGCTCTCTCGGAGAGCAAACCCCACTTCCTTCTAACCAAGCTCCAAGATGACCAAGAAACCACAGTTCTTCTCCTCTTTTTCCTCTCTGCCAGTCACACTCTCTTCTAGTACTGAAGATGTTACCTAGTTGGGTGATGAAACATCTACAAATAAATTCAGGGGCCACTAAGAACTCCATACGCACATGTCATGATAATTAGCTTCTCCCCTTCAGGATGGATAATATAATGTTGAACACTTATATGAAAGATGTGGAGCTTGTATGGCAATCACAATATCCATTTATCATTTTTCAGGAAAGCCCTGGATCCAGTAGATATCCTGGGGGATGGGGTGAAGGGGTGGGATACAATCAAGATCAAATGAGGTACTAATGCCACTCTAAATAGCCATAATAAGATCACACCTAGAATACTGCATCCAGTTTTGGTCACCACATTATAAAAAGATGTTGAGACTCCAGAAAGAGTGCAGAGAAGAGCAACCAGGATGATTAGGGGGTTGGAGGCTAAAACATACAATGAATGGTTGCAAGAACTGAGCCTGGTTAGAGAAGGACCAGGGGAGACAGGAGAGCAGTCTTTCAATATTTGAGGGGCTGACAGAGAGAAGAAGGAGTCAGGCTATTTTCTAAAGCACTTGAAGGCCAGACAAGGAATAATGGATGGAAACTGAACAAGAAGAGACTCAATCTAGAAATAAGGAGAAATTTTCTGACAGTGAGAACAATCAAACCATAGAACAGAAGTTGCGTTCAGAAGTTGTGGGAGCTTCATCACTGAAAGCTTTCAAAAAGAATGCCAACTCATAAAGCATCTATGCCTGTTTCAGGGTTGCCATGAACAGAAAGGTGGGGGGGAGGGGGGAGGAATTTGAAAGAGCAGTACAGCAGTTTGGAACCAAAAGTGCATTCCATTTTTATCTTACAAAGATTATAACTAAGTGACTGGAGTTACTGCCACACAAATCTCTAGTTGGAGAACATGTCTGAACTAGATGCTCATCAAACTTTGTGTGGTGTCTCTATTTTATTGGTGTAAAAATCAGAGCAAAAACCAGAGTTGATCAGTATCCTCGCTAAGCCCCATTCTGTCCTCGTGAAGGCCCACTGGGACAAGACCACCTCGTGAAGGCCCACTTAGACCACCTGCCGGGTTTAAGCTTCCATGAAAATTTATCCCAGGCTGGTAAATTCTACACAATCTATCACTGTGTTTCCCGGTAAGGTTTGCAAGAAGATTTATGAAATTATATATTTGGAAGGACCCTCAACTCCTGTCTGTACTAGCTCCTGCACTCCATGGGATTTGCTGTACCTATAAAGTATTTTGATTTCCTCTTTGTAAATTCTTTCCTTGGAAATGAATTTCCTTAGAAAACACATTTTCTGTTCCTCAGCTGTTCTGAAGCCCCCAAAATGCACTTACTTTTTGTTTATGTATGACACTTCACTCTTACTTGACTTTCTGTTACCAGTAGGGATTTTTTTCCTCCAAACATTAAAAATTGACATTTTGGTTGTCTTACATAAATATGTTCAGTTCTTTCAAGCATTATTTATCTACCTTCAACTACAATCTCTCCTCATATTAGTTAATATAAGAAATATAGTGATTAGAATAGATTAGACTGGAACCAAAGCAGTCCTCTTCCTTCTTTTATCCTTGCCTGCCTCTTTCTCCTGATGCACAAGAAGATCCTTTGATGGCCAGGTTCTGGAACTCTTAATGTTCTTTGAGATCTTTTGCTTCTTCTACTTTGAAGTCCTGCCAAAATCTCCCTCAGGTGCTTCTCCTTTTGCAATTAGATCAGTGATTTGCCACATAGGATTATTCTTTTGTAATGAAACTTTTTCTCATTGCTGCACTAATGGATTTGTTTAAAGCTGATTTTAAATCTGTGTTTGTAATTGTTGCGTCCCCTGGAGCACTTTTGCAACAGCAGAAAGTCTTCAAAAGATATTGATAAATAGGTTTATTTTTTCAAATTCAAATTAGATCCAGAACAGATCTTGGAAATCTTCTGGTCCAACCCCCAATTGTCATTCCAGACAAGTGGCTCTCCAGTCTCTTCTTAAAAGCCTCCAAGGATGGAGCATCCACAACTTCTGTTCCACCTGTGTTTCACAGGTTATTTGTTCTCACTGTTAGGATGTTTTTCCTTAATTCTAGGTTGCTTCTCTCAGTTAGTTTCCATCCATTGCTTTTCTTCTTACTTTCAAGTACTTTGAAAAATAGGTTGATCCCCATCTTCTTTATGGCAGCCCCTCAAATACTGGAAGACCTCTATCATGATGTCTTCCCTAGTCCTTCTCTTCTCCAAAACTAGCCAAACTCAAATCCTGCTACTGTTCTTCATATGTTTTAGTCTCCAGGCTTTTCATCATCTTAGTTTTTCTTCTCTGCACTTTTCCCAAAATTTCAATATTTGTTTTGTCATGTGTTGACCAAAACTGGATGGAGTATTCCAGATCTCCTGCTTGGGCAGGGGGTTGGACTAAATGACCTACAGGGTCTCTTCCAAATATGTTTATCTGTAAATAAAGAAGTATTAACACTTCACGTGATTTTGATTCTATGTCTTTGTTTCAATAACCAAGGATTTTATTAGTTTTACTTAACATACTGATTATTCCAGATACTGATTGGAGATATAGATAGATGATCGAAGATAGATAGATAGATAGATAGATAGATAGATAGATAGATAGATAGATAGATAGATAGATAGATAATAGAGAGAGAGTTACATATAGATAGATGGATGGATAGGTAGGTAGGTAGGTAGGTAGGTAGGAGGTTTGTTTATTTGGAGGTAAGGATAAGAGGTTTAGAGTTGAATAAAAAATAACTTCCTTTTAACACCATCAGAACAATTCAGGGATCTTTTTCATATTAACTGATTTCAATTTGCCTCTCTGAAAGCGAGTCAAGAGATCGGGTCACTGAGTTTTGTTTTCCAATGAACCTTTGTGTTATAACATCATAAAAGTCAGTCGCTATGAGCAGGAACATAATAAGATTTGTCTCCTGCTTTGGCTTTGAAACTGTATGGCAAATATAAAGCTCTACAAATCTATATTTTGTCATCTGTAATGTTCACTAATGCTTTATAGCTGGTTTCATCAGTGGAACATGAATTAATGATGGATGGCAAATGGAAAAAATAATGAATTCCAAATAAATACTTATTGCATAATTGAAGTTGCAAGACTCTTCTATGAATAAAATATATTTGTATTTACAATGCATAAATTCACTGGAGACAGAGTGGGTCATAAACAGATTTTTGATGAAAACATTGATGAGATGTGTTAAATTAGTAATAGGTTGAGTACATTTCTTAATTATGCCACCATATATAAGAGAAGCCATGACACAGTTTAAAACAAATTGATTTCCATTTTGAAAGGCGTCATGTCACCCTGGACATTATCTAGTGATACTGCAAAGCCTGAATGTTATAGGATGCTTGAAAAAGAACATTTCTGGCTTTATTCCCAAAGCAAACTGGATATTTTACAATATCCCCACTCCCAAAATAATAATAATAATAATTGTGTAGACTGAAAATATCCTGAGAATATCCTGCAATGATTTTGTAAAAAAAAAAATTAACACACTTGATTAGGGCTAATGCTATAAACTGAATTTTGAAACCAGTTTAAAGTTTCTCTCAAGGATAAAGAAAGATTAGAATTACAATCATAGCCCATTCAACACCTGGTAAATTTTAAAGCAGGGGTCCCCAAACTTGGCAACTTTAAGACCTGTGGACTTCAGTTCCCAGAATTCTCCAGCCAGCATGTGAAATTCTGGAAGATGAAGACCAAAGGTCTTAAAGTTGCCAAGGTTAGACATCCCTCTTATAAAGCCCATAAATCTGTATATACTTCTGATGATGTTTGTGGAAGAAACTGAGATAACATCAGGACAGTGTGTTTGCATATGTATGTGTGTGTATCTCTCTCTCTTTCTCTCTCTCTCTCTCTGTCATCTATCTATCCATATATCTATCTATGTATCTATCTGTATATCTATTCATCTATCTTTATTTCTCTACCTATCATCTATCTATCATCATCATATTGATTAATCAATCATCTATCTTCCACATTTTTAGAAATAACTCAAGACAGTGAACTTATCCACCACACCTTTCATCTCCTATTTTCACCACAGCAACAAAAGTTGGGAGGGAGAGAGGGATTTGCCCAAACTCATGCCTAAAGTGGGATTAGAACTCCCAATCTCCTGGTGACTGTCCCAAAATCACCCAGCCTGCTTTCCTCCCTTAGGCAGGACTAGAACTTACACTCTCCCACTTTCTAGCCTGGAGACCAAGCTGGCTCTCAACTAGGCAAGAAACTGGTCTGTCTGTGATAGATAGATAGATAGATAGATAGATAGATAGATAGATAGATAGATAGATAGATAGATTAACTAATCTAATCTAAGTTTTTTAAGCAAGAGCTAATGCTTGACAAGATGCATCATGATACATTTCTTTTTCAAACTGGGTTTTTAAATGATTTATAACAGTGCTATTTTATTACCATTTTATATTCCAATTATTCTTTAGCTCAATATTTCTTGATTTAATTTTGCATTTTAGCTGCTTTGACCACCCTTTACAGGTGGAAAGGGGTGATTTAAAACCCTATGGATAATGTCAATAATTACATGGTAATGTTACGGAATAACAGAGTTGGAAAGAATTTTGGAGGTTTTCTGTATATGTGATGGTCTTTAAATTAGAATGGTCACCATGCAAGGGCATCTCTACCTACTAAACCTCCCCAGATCTTAGAACATTGAATAACAGGGTTGGAAGAGACCTTGGAGGTCTTCTAGTCCAACCCTCTGCTAAATCAGGAAACCTTATATCATTTCAGACAACTGGTTGTCCATTTCTTTCTTAAAAGCCTCCAGTGATGGAAACCTACAACTTCTAGAGGCAAGCTGTTCCACCGGTTAATTGTTCTCAATGTCAGGAAATCTCTCCTTAATTCCAGGTTGCTTCTTTCCTTGATTAGTTTCCATCCATTATTTTTTGCCTTGCCTTCTGATGCTGTGGAAAATAGGTTGATCCCCTCTTCTTTTGTGGCAGTCCTTCAAATATTGGAACACTGCTATCTTGTCACTTTATTTCTTCTTTTTTGCAGTCTAGACATACCCAATTCCTGCAGTGTATTTCTAAGACGAAAAATGTTATATCAAAGATGGGTTCTGCTAACTTTCCTTAACCTGGTAAACCCGATAAATGCTAAATTAAATAATTCAGGTACACAAACAAATCCTCCAATCCAGCTCACCTCCTCATAACTTTATTGATGTGTTCCTGGTCCATCACTGGAGTTTTTCAAGAAGAAACTGGAAAGCCATTTGTCTGAAATGGTATAGGATCTCCTGCTTGAACAGGAGGTTGGACTAGAAAACCTCCAAGGTCCCTTATTCAATGTTCTAAGATCTGAAGAGGTTTCGGAGGTAGAGATGCCCTGGGACCATTCTAATTTAAAGATCATCCCATATAACCATAATGGTGAACATATGGCACTCATGCCACAGGTGGCACACAGAGCCATTTGTGCTGGCATGCAAGCCGCAGGCAAACTTACCTCACTGTACATGCATGCACCTCCCAGCTGATTTTGGCTGGTTTGATGTCTTTTTCGGCCTCCCAGAGGTTTGAAAAAAGCCTCCGTAGGCTTTGCAGGCCAAATAATAGGCCTGTTTCATTACTTCCTGCAAAGTCTACCAAACTTTTTTCAAGTCTCTGGGAGGCCAAAAAAGGCCTCAAACTGGCCAAAAATCATCTGTAAGGCATAGTGCAGGTCAGGGGGTGGCGGGGGGATTGCGTGTGCATGCTCAGGGGCCAGGGGGGCATTGCCTTCTGGGTGCACCAGCACACACACAATTTTAGGCACAGGAGCCAAAAAGGGCTAGCCATCACTGCTATATAAGATGGAGGAGAGGTGGGTTTTGTATTTCAGAGGGCAAGAATAGAAAAAAGTGAATAGCAGTGACTTAGACTGCAATAAACTCTCATTCTTTTTGCTTTTCTGACTACACTACGATATATTTCTTTTTTCAATCTGGGGATTTAAATGCTCAGAACAGTGCTATTTTATTACCATTTTATATTCTAATTATGCTTTTGCTCTACATTTATTGATTAAACTTTGCATTTTGAGCACCCCTTCTTCAGGTGAAAGAGGGTGATTTAAAAATCCTGTTGATTTTGATATTGTTAATAATAAACCAGTTTGCCAATAGGATGTAGGACTGGATAGATTTCTCCCCCCTCCCCACCTCCCCAGAAGAAGCAAGAGTTTTATTACATGTTGCATTCAACCTCATTAAAAGAGAATTCATTCCACAAGTGATGCTTACAAGAAGCAAAAGTACCACTTCACAAGCACACTATTAGAGCTATGAAAATCAGGGTCATAAATACTTCGGCAGCCTCACGGCAGCCAATTCTTTTTGCCTCTTCAGAAAACAAAAAAACCACCACAGTCTTTGGTTTTATCAAAAACTACCAAGTATAAATGCTTTTGAGAACTGAAGATTAATTCCTCCTTCCAGAAGGATAAAGATTGTAGTCAAATTCTATCAGACCTGTTTTGCTTGCGGCAACTCAGTTTTAAGTATAATTTTGAAGCCATCGCAAAGCAGATGGTATGAAAGGAATATCAGTAAAACATTTCATGTAATTTTGTTGTTAGGTTAAAATTCACAACCTCATAAACCGCACACAGGTTTGGTGCTAAAGTGTTATACTTTTCTTGAAATAACCCGAGCCACGTATGGGTTTTCCAACTTGAATTAAAATGACAGAATGGAAATAAAACACCAACACAGTCCTGTAAAGGTCAGAGAGTTGAGTCTACCCACAGCATGCATGATTGTTCTTGACTGGGTTAGTTTGAATACCACAGCTGTTCATGAGGAGAAGGTTGTTTTCAGAGATTTGGAAAAAGAAAAAAGGAAAGAAAAAGGAAGAGGAGAAAGCTTAATCAAATATTTTGAAGAATGAACATTGACACCTCTGCAGCAGTTGATGGTATGCTACCATCATGGTATGGCCTGCTTAAGCCAAACCAGCAGCAAAAATTCCTACTGGTTCAGCCCAACCGATAGTAAAAAAAGCCTCCAATGATCGGCTGAGAGGAGAAAGAAAAGTCCAGCATCGACCCTCCAAGCCACCCTTGTGCTTTTCTCTTCTTTCTCCTCTCAGCTGATAGGTACTGCAGGCCTCAGCTGGTGTATAGAAAGCTATGTGTGCATAATCATCGAACCAGTAGTGGAACAGGGAGGACCCTGCTATTGCTCTACAATGTTTGCTAATGAATACAGGGGTGGGATTCAAATTTTTAAAAAACAGGTTCTGTAGGGGTGGCCAAGTTGGTGGGCGTAGCTTGGTGGTCATGTTATTGGCTGGGTGTGGCCAACTCAATGTCATTCACATCGAGGCACGCATCTCCTTGCCTGGCTTCTCATGACTGTACGGATGCTGCAACAGTAGTAAGTGTGAGAAATGGTCATAAGTCACTTTTTCCAGTGCCACTGTAACTCTGAAATGTCATGCCACACAAGCAAAGTACCAGCAAAGGAGGAAAAAAAAAACTCCAGAGGCTCCTGAGTCAGGAAGTCTTTTCCTGCCAAGGATGTAATAAGGGTTAACAGAGAGGTAGTTTCTGTAAGCAACACCAGGATGTTTCCTTCCTGCCTTCCTGACAGGATTAGGCCAGGAATTTCTTCTAACAACTGATTCTTGGAACTGCTTAGAATGTTAACAACCGGTTCTAATGAATCGATGTGAACCTGTAGAATCCCACCCCTGAATGAATAGGATTCTGCTAATATTGCCTTCAAAACCATATATCCATGATGGTGAACCTATGGTGCGCATGCCGGAACTGGCACACAGAGCTCCACTTCTGCCGGCACATGAGAGGTTACCTGGAAGAGCCTCACTGTGCATGCAAATGCACAGCACCACCTGACAGCTGATTGTCGGGTATCTGGCATGCATGCATGGGAGGACAGGGGTGCACAGGAGACATGCATGCATGCACAGAGATGTGCAGTGTGCAGGGAGGGGTCTTGTGCACATGTGCAGAGATGCACAGCATGTGGGGGAATCATACGCGCATTTGCAGAGATGCATGGCATGTGAAGGAGGGATTGCACGTGCATGCAGAGGGGGCGTAGGCAGGGGTGGAATTCTACCAGTTCACACCTATTCGCTAGAACCAGTTGTTAACATTCTAAGCAGTTCAGAGAACCGGTTGTTAGAAGAAATTACTGGGCTAATCCTGTAAGGAAGGCAGGCAGGAAACATTCTGGTGTTGCTTACAGAAACGGCCTCTCCGTTAACCTTTATTACATTCTTGGCAGGACTAGACTTCCTGTCTCAGGAACTTCTTTGGAGTTTTTTTTCCCCTCCTTTGCTGGTACTTTGCTTTGTGGAGTGGCCATTCAAAGTTATAATGGCACTGAAAAAAGTGACTTATGACCATTTTTCCCACTTACGACTGTTGCAGCATCCTCACAGTCATGAGAAGCCAGGTGAGGAGATGTGCGCCTTGATGAGAGTGATGTTGAGTTGGCCACGCCCAGTCAGTCACATGACCACCAAGCCACACCTACCATCTAAGCCACACCCATAGAACTGGTTGTTAAAAAAATTGAATCCCACCCCTGGGCGTGGGGCCCCCAGCATGTATTGCCTTCTGGGTACTGACATGCGAGCATGCGCATGCGAACCCACATACAATTTTCAGCACAGGATCCAATAAAGGTTAGCCACCATTGCCATATATCATAGGAACTTCAACAACTTTATAAGGCTTTGATAAGGCCACACATGGAATATTTCATCCACAAGATAAAAAAGATGTTGAGACTTTGGAAAGAGTGCAGAGAAGAACAACAAAGATGATTAGGAGGCTAGAGGCTAAACCATATGATCAATGGTTAAGGGAACCAACTATGTCTCATCTCATGAAAAAAAAGGACTAGGGGTGACATGATAACAGTGATCAGATGATTGGATGGGCTGGATAGGAGGCCAGCCTATTTTCTTAAGCACTAAGAGCAATGGTTGGAAATTAGCCAAAGAGGGAAGCAACCTAGAATTAAGAAGAAACTTTTTAACAATGAGGACAACTGACCAGTGGAATAGCTTGTGTCCAGAAATTGTGGACACTCCAACACTGGACCAAAAATTCTTCTTTAACCTGTCGTTAAACAGACTTTACCATATCCCAAAGGACGTACTCACCCCCCCCCTCCCTAGTTGGACTAGAAGACCTCCAAGGTCCCTTTCAACTCTGTTATTTTGATAAAAACTGTAACAATGATCTGTAAAATTCTTACATATCACTGGATGGATATTAACAAAATCAAAGTTGCAGACAAAATTGTAGCTGCAAGGTGGAATAAAACAGAAAATGATCCAAAAACTTGTCCAACCAAACCATGGTTGTTGTTTTTCATCATTTCTCAATCTTGTTCCTCACTAATGGAAATGCCACAAAATGGATGTTTAGGACAGCAGATTCTTAGACCATATTGGCAGTGCACACATTTCGAATCTAGAGAGAATGCTGTCATTGTTTTTTTTTTTTTTAATGACTGTGTGGAAGTTTGCCCCAGCTGACATGTTGAGCATGTTCAATCATAACCATCCATTCTTCCAGAAGGCAGTCTGTTGATGTTGCTCCTGCCATCAACCTTGTCCTTGGAAGTGTTCCTTTTCTCTCTCTCTCTCTTTCTTATTCTGGCAGGTTGAGACACATACAAATGGAAGCATTGATCCATGCCATCCTACTGTAACATCTTTAAGTGCTCATTCCAAACAGTCTTCAACACGAATTGTTGTGGTTAGCCGGCAGGAGCTGCAGATGGCTGAGGAAAGCAAGGACTCAGATGAGGGGCCAGGACCATTGGGGAGTGGACTACTGCCTTCAAAGATTGTGGGGGCTGGCAGCAGCGATGAGGAGGTTCCCGAGGAGCCTGTGCCAAGTGTGCGTGCATGAAGGATTGCTCATAGGAAAGAGCAGTTACAACAGCAGGGTGACTCAGGAGTAAGGATGCAAGGTAATGGCCCCTCCCTCAAGAAAATAAAAGCCAGCTGTGAAACAAACCTTCTTTGCAGAAGGCAAAGACATTTTGAAACTACAGCCTCATGGACAATCCAGTATCTTGAGTTTGTATTGCAAATTATTTCTTGTCTGTTATCTTTTGGCAAGCCTTGCACAGTTTGGCAAGGCTTGTGCCTATCACAGCTAATTATTTTGTAAAAGCATTGCAAGGTTTTTGTTTCTTTTGAATTTGTGTTTGATTTGTCAGAAAAGGTCATGGGTCAGAACACCAACCAAGAAGGCAAAATACAAAGCAAAACAGGATTCCAGGTCTAGAGTTTTGTTTAGTGCTGGGCACCAATCAACTTCCTGCTGCAGGCATACAAAGTCTACAGCAAGCATAGTAAGACAACACTTGGAATACTGCATCCTAGTTTTGGTCACCAAAATATGGTGTGACTCTGGAAAGAGTGCCGAAAAAAGTAGCAAAGATGATTAGGGGGCTGGGAAACTAAGGTTTATGAAGACTGGTTGTAGGAAATGGGTGTGGCTAGTCTAGAGAAAGCAACTCGGGATGACATGATAGCAGTGTTTCAATATTCAAGGGGCTGCCACAAAGAAAAGGGGGCCAAACTATTCTCCAAAACACTTGAGGCAGGACAAGAAGCAATGGATGCAAACTAATCAAGGAGAGAAGCAAACTATTGGAAGGAATTTCCTGACAGTAAGAACGAATGATCAACCAGTGGGACAGTTTGCCTTCAAAAGTTTTGGGTGCCCCATCACTGGAGGCTTTCAAGAAGAGACTGGACAGCCACCTGCCTGGAATGGTATGGACTCTCCTGCTCATGCAGAGAGTTGGACTAGATGACCTTGAAAGTCCCTTCCAACTCTGTTATTCTCTGTTCAATATGGAAAGAAAAAACTGGTTGCACCAGTCCTCAACATTTTTCAAGTGAAAAGAAACTTTTCCAACAATTTTACAAAGGCAGAATTCCCTTTTTGCAGTGACATAAGCACCTTGACCATAAATGAAGAATTTCCATGCAATGTTTTCTCCAGAAATAGATTGCATATCTGGGAAGGCTACTGAGATTGTGTAATTGTTTACTTATGTTGGAATTATCATAATTAAAACAAGGCATACTACAATGACATAAAATATAAAATAAAAGATTAAAATGTGTAGAAGTTAAAAGATCTTGCTCAGAAACTAGCAACATTAATGGCATTCTGTCATGCTTCCATGAAGTCCTTAAAGGGCACAAGGGCAGGTATACATGTATGCCGTATAATATAACATAGAATAATAGGATTGGAAGGGACATTGGAGATTATCTAGTCCAACCTCCTACTTAAGCAGGAGATTCTATACTGCTCAAAAAAATAAAGGGAACACAAAAATAAGACATCCTAGATCTGAATGAATGAAATATTCTTATTAAATACTTTGTTCATTACATAGTTGAATGTACTGACAACAGAATCACACAAAAATTATCAATGGAAATCAAATTCAGCAACCTGTGGAAGTCTAGATGTGGAGGTACACTCAAAATTAAAGTAGAAAAAAACACTACAGGATGATCCAACTTTGATGTAATGTCCTTAAAACAAGTCAAAATGAGGCTCAGTTATGTGTGTGGCCTCCACGTGCCTGTATGACCTCCCTGCTACCACTAGAGTGAAATCACTGCCAGCATTCAAAAGTGACCAAACCATCAGCCATAAAGCATAGGAACCGAGAAGTGGTCTGTGGTCACCACCTGCAGAACCATCTCCTTTATTGGGGATGTCTTTCTAACTGCCTCTGCTTTCCACCTGTTGTCTATTCCATTTGCACAACAGCATGTGAAATTGATTGTCAATCAGTGTTGCGACCTAAGTGAACAGTTTGATTTCACAGAAGTGTGATTGACTTGGAGTTACATTGTGTTGTTTATGCATTCCCTTTATTTTTTTGAGAAGTGTATATTATTCTGGACAAATTTCTGTCCTGTCTCTTTCTAAAAGCCTCCAGTGATGCAGCACCCACAACTTCCAGAAATAAGTTGTCACACTGATAAAAAAAGGCAGGGAATTCATACGCACGTCTCTTGGCCACCTTGTTACTCATTAAATTAATTCCCTTTCATCAAGTTGAATGAAGACAAGTCAGGAAGAAATGTAGAGAAATTTCAACACACCCGACACTAGCTGTGCATTTCCAAGAAAATTCAGAGTTGTCTTTTTGCCACTTCAGTGATTTAACTCTGAGGAGCCAGCAAAGACTCTAAAACATAATATTCTGGCCACTTTTATAGGCATCTTTCTGAAGAACAAGTCGGGGTGATGTTCACACCGAGATGGAGACTTGGTTAAAATAAGGACTGTTTATGTTGTTAAACTCACTTCCTGGAATGTTTTTTCTTTTTCTTTTAATCAAACTTGCCCCTCAACACCCCCCCCCGACATTTTGAAGCTTGATGAACTGAAATGAAGTTACTTTTCTGTATTTGTTTGAAGCTCTGTGTGAGCGATCACAGATCTAGGGATTTTAAGAGTCTCTTTGCTGGAGGGTTGAATTCCTGTAATTTAAGCCCTGCATAGCAGACAATCAGTATCTTTCAAGTGAACTGTTTCCTTGTCATTAAGACTTGACATTTTCAGTACATCGTGGCAGCTTCGCTGCAATAAACCTTCCCTTGGGGGACATGCTGGCTCCATTTTCAGACATGAATACCAGGAAGAGAGTGCATATGAAAAAGGAGAGGACAAATTATTTTCCATCAAGATAGCCACAGGAAGGGGCGGGAGGCAGAAATAAGGAGGCGGAATCTGACAATGGTTTCTGGTTTGCAAGTCAACTTGGAAAGGCTGAAATTAAGAAGAGGAAAACCCCATAGGCTAATTCATTATTACCTGTCCAGCCAGAAACGTATCAGTTTGTTTCAGGTTTTTTTTCAAATATGTATGTATATGTGTCTAACTGCAGATGTGTGTGTGTGTGTGTGTGTGTGTGTGTGTGTGTGTGTGTGTGTACAAGTGTATGTATTGCTGGGGTATTTATGAATTGAAGTTCAGGAAAATGTCTCTTGGATAGGACTTTGATGAGTGCTTGGAGGAGGGAGACTGAAATTAAACTTTTAAAAACATCACTGCATTGCAAGAACAATCACAGAGGGACAATTACATTTCCTAAATAATCATCTCAGCATAAAGATGGCCCTATTTTCAGAAGTTGGGGATGCGGTGGCTCAATAGCTAAGACGCAGAGCTTCTGAATCAGAAAGGTCAGCAGTTTGGTGTTTCGAATCCCTAGAGCCGCATAACGGAATGAGCTCCTGTTACTTGTCCCAGCTTCTGCCAACCTAGCATTTCTTACATGAAAGCATGTAAGAAATACAAGTAGAAAAATAGGGACCCCTTTGGTGGGAAGATAAAAGTGCTATGTGCGCCTTCAGAGTTTCATCATGTCAGCCACATGACCACGGAGACATCTCCAGACAGCGCTGGCTCTTCAGGTTTGTAATGGAAATGAGCACCGGCCCCTAGAACCGGAAACAACTAGCATGTATGTGCGAGGGGAACCTTTACCTTTACCTTATTTTCAGAAGAGTCATCTTAAAAGAACGATGCATCTAGCCCCAATAAGCTCCTCAGCACTGTATCATAGCTACAGAATACAGAATAACAGTGTTGGAAGGGACCTTAGAAGTCTTCTAGTCCAACCTTCTGCTTAAGCAGGAGGTTCTAGACCATTCTGGACAAATGACTGTCCACTATTTTTTATATAAAACACTGGAAACTTTTTGTGATGTAGAATAACAGAATAATAGGGATGGAAGAAACCTTGGAAGTCTTCTGGTCCAAATCCTTGCTCAGGCAGGAGACCTTATACCTTTCCAAACAAATGACTGTTCAGTCTCTTCTTGAAAACCTCCAGTAGTGGAACTCCTGCATCTTCTGAAGATAAGCCATTCCATTGATTAACTGTTCTCACTGATGGGAAATTTCTCTTTAGTTTTAGATTGGATCTCTCTTTAAAGATCATCCACCTGGTACTTCTTGTCCTGCCCTCAGATGTTTTGATAAGTAGGTCAATGCTTTCTTCTTTGTGAAAGCCCTTCAAGTATTGAAAGACTGCTATCATATCACCCCAATCCTTCTTTTTGTTAGACCAGACATACCCAGTTTCCTCATCCATTCATCATATACTTTAGCCTCCAGTTCCCCTACAGTTGCCACTGTATCTTTCCTAGGTTTGTAGTCCCAAAGTTGGGTGGCAGTTTACATACAAATTCAAATTACAAATTAAATGTATATGTGCATTGTTTAACAACCATATTTGCAACCATAGGTTTTAGCAGAATTAATAAAATTGCAGCAGTCCTTAATTTCATACATCCCCTCTCATATTAGCAGCACTATTTGTCAGGATATACTTTCGTATCTTCCTTGCGGCCATTGCAAATTTATAAATTTAATTAATTGTATAGTTTAATAGTTGCAGTCCAAGCTAGCTTAGGTTGATTTTGAGGAGGGAAGCAAGTGAAGGGACTTGCTTCGTGCTAGGATGGGAATCATAAAACAATTTGCAAAGGAAGATAATGGTAAATCATATCTGTATTGTTGCTATGGAAACTATAGGATTTTTTCATGAAGTTGGAGGAGTCAATCCAGTGATGATGAGCTGCAGAGCAGAACATGTTCACCTCTGAAGAGGGCAGCCACAGTTCCTGGTGAAATGACAAGATAGACAATAGTAACACCACAATCTATTATCCCAAAAGCTCATCACAATGAGAGGTTTTCTCTTTGGAAATCATCTAGTCCCTTTTCCTCAAACACAGGGGGAAAAAGAACTCACCCCATGTAAAAGAAAACTGGTCAAATATAGAGACTGTAAGAATAAGATGAAGGTTGTAAATGGGAGAGAGAGTCTTCTAGGATGCAAATCCTACTCCATCCTTAATTTTGAACAAAAGGTAATGTGTTTCCCTGATTAATTGTTCTGTTAGGAAATTTCTTCATAATTCTAGGTTGCTTCTCTCCTTGATTGGAGAATTTTTTCCTTAATTCCAGATTGGATGAGCTTCCACCTCTTTAATGAGCTTCCACCTCTTACCTCTTTTCCTGCCCCCAAGGGCTTTGAAGAATAAGTCAACGCCCTCCTCTCTGTGAAAGCCCCTCAAGTACTTGAAGACAGCTATCATGTCTCCTGAGCCTTCTTTTCAGTAGGCTAAACAAACCTAGTTCTCTTAGTCATTCATCATACAGTTTAGCCTCCAGCCCCCTAATCATCTTTGTTGCTCTTCTTTGCACTCTTTCTAGAGTCTCCACAGCTTTGTTACATGGTGGTGACCAAAACTGGATGCAGTATTCCAAGTGTGGCCTTACCAAGGCATTTTATTTATTTAGCATATGCCAAGTACATGGACTTACAGTGGTTCAAATGTTAATGTTCGGTCCACCCACCCATTTCAAGGACAGGGTGATCTATGTTGAAAAAGTCAGACATTGGACTGGTGTAAGCTCTTGATGAACATTTGGACTTAATACGATGGATATTTTGAGGAGCACCACAATCACACTGAGGGTTAGAGACAAGACTCCATTTAAGCAATGAGTCCTGGCAGCACCATGTTGGGTATGCATCCTGTTCAGAGTTGACCAATGCTGGCAATCCGTTGTCATGCATTTAGAGAGCCAGGAGTTCTTACAAAGATGACTGACTGCCAACTATGGTTAACTGCCAATTTTTCAATGTGGTCTGGCTGCCAATTGTTGCTAGTCATTTGGTTCACACTACCATGCTCTACAGGTTGCACCACGAGGAGGCAAACTAGCATCACACCCCACCAAGGCATGATAAAGTGGTGCTAACATTTCATGTGATCTTGATTCGATCCCTCTATTAACAGAGCCTATTGGATTTTTTGGCAGCTGCAGCACACTGCTTGCTCATATTTAAGTGATTATCCACTTGGACTTCAAGATCCCTCACAATTGCTACTGTTAAGACAACTGCTACCTATCCTGTACCTGTGCACCTGGTTTTAACTGCAAGACTCTCCTTCTCTAAGTTTTATGCAGCATATTTTAAATGATTCAGTGTTGGTATATGTTTTTCACATTGTTGTTGCCTTTGCCTACTTAACCGTTGCTTTAATTTGCTGTATTATATCCCTGGAAGATGATATATGGAAAATGGTATTGAAAGGACATATTGACTTAAATCAATCTAATCTTTGCTCTTTGCTTCCATTAAAGAAGTTGCTTGTACTATTTTGCTAAGGATGGAAATCATTTGTTAGGGATTCATTCTGTAAAAGAATTGTACCCTTTTCTATCTGGTTTCTTGCCTCTGAAATTTGCTTCAGAGCTAGACACATCCTTGGAGACAATTTCAGGAACATCCTGCTCTATAGATAAGGGGGGGAGGGCTGCCTAGGAGCACAAACACACAAGGACAAGGGATACTGTGTAAAATAACAAAGTATGGACAGAGCATGGACAAAGAACGCTCCATGGATAAGGAAGGGGAGGGCATGGGCAAGACATTGCCCACATTAATATCGAAACTTTGTCTCTGATTGGATAAATTTTGTTTCTATCAGCATAAAATGTATATAATACTCTGAGCTACTCTCACAGGGTGTGGCTATTCCTTGTATGCATTTTGTCTGTATGTTTTGGACATAAAATTTACCTGGACTTTTTGCTTTGGCCAAAGAATAAAATAGCTGTTATTTTTGCAAATCTCATCTCAAGTCTCACTCTTTGGCATCTTCAGTGGCTCAGAGAGACTTCTGGGACCTTAGAGTACAACTAAAAGGGGTGTTAATTTAATCCATGGTTGTACCTGCAGAAGGGGTCAAAAACTAAAAATGATGACGATGACCACGTCATCCAAGCATGTTGCACTTTAAAATGTGGTGAATCTACATTTATCTTTGACTGGAAACCCCGTATAGTGGTGTTTTTTTTCTGAAAAAGAGAAAAAATTATGTGATTTATGAGTAGGAAGATTAGAAAGAGTAGCTTATGGAAGGAAGAAGATTATGATGTAACCTTAGAGACATGGAGTAAAATATAAATAACCACTGTCAAAAAGATGGAAAGCCACATCTTTATAATCTTTCCTTTTTCTTTCTATTTCTTTTTTCTACAATTAATCCTCGGCTTACAACTACAATTGATCCCAAAATTTATGTTGCTAAGTGAGACATTTTTAAGGGAGTCATGTCCCATTTTATGACCTTTCTTGCTACAATTGTTAAGTGAATTAGTAACACTGTTAAGTGAATCTGGTTTTGCCATTAACTTTGTTTGTCAGAAGGTGACAAGGGGATTACATGATCCTAGGACACAGCCATGGTCGTAAATATGAGTCAGTTGTCAAGAATTTTAATTTTTATCACATGACCACGGGGATGCTCCAATAGTTGTAAGTGTAAAAAATGGTCATAAGTCAGTGCCATTATATTTTTGAATAGTCACTAAATGAACTATTGTAAGTCAGTAAATCTATCTGAATTTTCTTTCTTACATTCCCTGTTCTTTCTTATTTTCTTTTGTTTCTTTTCTAATACATGTATCTTGTTAAAAAAAATTCAACAAATTTCATTTTAAAAGTAAATAAACAGCAACAATCACATAGGTTCAGCAGCCATCTTTCCTAGTTTGACTCTCCAATCCCCCTTTTCTTCTCCTTCCTGAACACCAGAAGTGGCATTCAGCCAGTTCTGACAGGTTCTGGAGAACCGGTAGCAGAAATTTTGAATAGTTTAGAGAACCAGCAAATCCCATCTCTGACTGGCCCTGCCAACCCCATGTATTCCTTGCCTCCCAAGTCCCAGCTGATCGGCTGGGTCTTCTTTGGTTGCCCTGCACAGGAGAACAGAGCTGGAAAGCAGGTTAGTGGGGTGGGGAGGGAATGGGATTTTGCAGTATCCTTCCCCTGCCATGCCCACCAAGCCATGCCCACCAAGCTACACCCACCAAGCCATGCCACGTCCACCAAGCGTAGTAAAAATGTTTGAATACTCACAGGAGCTGAGTATGCTCCTGCAAAAACACAATTCAACAATCAGTCTGTTTTATCTCAGCTTCTTGGGTTGTGAGATTAAAAGTTGGCTGTTTTGTTTTGCTTTAAAAAAAAAAACTACAGAAAAGAAAATGCATGTAGGGAAGAGAATATATCAGGATTTTCTGGAACAGGTTCGTAATCACTGCGTAGTTAAATTAAGAAATGTGTTATACTCACTGCCAATTAGCTCAATTAAAGGGAGCATATGAGACAGTCCTTGGGGAAGAAATTTCCCCGGTTGAGTGAAGCCCAGTCTGGGAAAAAAAAAGAAAAAAGCAGTTTCCTAACCATGAAAGATTACAAAAGGAAGCAAAAAGAAGATAGGCAAAGACGAGAATGGACAGATTTGATTTAACAAAATTGGAAGGTGAATTTAAAGGAGCACAATGATGGCTGCAGAATGAATATTATTAAGATGAAGGCATACCTAAAGATACTTTGACAAAATGAAATATTCATGGAGCTGCTTGCAGTGGATTTAAACCATTTTATTCCTTGTGCAGAAAACAATATGATGGGCTGAAATATTTCCTACAAGGAGGCCGAGCAAAGATCCACTTTTAAAAATAATGCAGTGCTATTTTCCCTCACATTTTGACAAGTTAACATCCATTTGTCCAAATCTTGCTAACACTGTACTCATTCTGAATATGGGTCATAATACAGGATGTATAAGTACCTGCCTTTCCTCCTTACTCAAGAAAGTAAAGACTCTTGAAACTTTGGCATTTCCAAAGGAACCTTTTATTGAGCAGGAGTGATAGCAAGACAGAAGAAAGCAGAGTCTGAGTTCCCTCAGGCAATAAAGTTAGAATTAAGACATTAGTAACCCCTCCCTTCAGTCTAGTGTGGATTCAGCCAATACACAGGTGTGGAGATCAGGGGTGGGATTCAGCCAGTTCAGACCGGTTTGGGCAAACCAGTTGTAAAATTTACACCTGGTTCGCCAAACCGGTAGTTGAACTGAAACTGGCTGGCTGGCCCCCCTTGCCCCCCTCAGGATGGGGCGTGGCCCGTTTTGGATGGAGATAAGTGCAGAATGTGTGCGGAGGCTCTGGGAAGGTGAAAAACATCCATCCTAGAAGTTCTGGAAGTCCAGAAATGGGCCTGTTTCCAGCTTGGGGGAGACCATTTTTGCCCTCCCAGAGGCCCAAGGGAAGCTTCGGGAGCCTGGGAAGATGAAAAATGAGCATCCCAGAAGTTCCAGTAGGCTACACCCACAATGTCCATGTCCACCCATCAACCGGGCAGAGAACCAGTTGCTGGGATTTTTGAATCCCATCCCGGGTGGAGATGTTATTGTAACAGCCGTCGTGAGAACCCGATAAGCATGTGTTCTCAGGGCCATCTTCTGCCACCTTTCAAAGTGAAACATCCCACATGGCCCTCACTCTCTTAGATTCCCCAACAGGTGAGAAAATCCCAGGGTGCTTAGGTGCCAGGATAAAAGTTATACAATAGCAGTTGTTGAAAGTAGTAATTAAGTAATACATTCAGGGTCCCCCTTTCCCCAGTTGAATGGCAGTTCATGCTAGGAATCTGACAGGATGTCTCTGTGTTGATGCTCATTTCCTGATTTAATCAGAGGAATTAAACTAGCTAATCAGGAGTAAGGTAAAAAAATAGGAAGCTTGAATGTCTATGGAGTTTCTCAGTCATCCAGGTCATGGTTGTCCCAAAGGTGCTTTTTTCAAGAGGCAATTGGACTTTCTGGTTTTTCTTCTTTGAAGACATTTTGCTTCTCATTCAAGAAGCCTCCTCAGCTCTGACTGGATGTTGGGGAATGGAACAGAGGGGGAGGGATATGACATCATCTACCTCCAATCTATCACACAGTCCTTTCAACAGTTCCAAGCGGGCTCCATAACCATTTGCACCACTCAGGTGACCCTGATGACACAGGTAAACCTCCAGGTGCTCTCAAGGTCTTGCTAAAAGAATGCAAATGACCAGCTGTCTTCAAGGAGTATATTATAGGTCTTTCCATTCCCCACCATCCAGTCAGAGCTGAGGAGGCTTCTTAGATGAGAAGCGAAACATTTTCAAGGAAGTAAAACCAAAAAGTCCAGTTGCCTTTTGAAAAGGACAATTTTAGGCCCTTCCTCCTAGAGCAACATCCCACAGAGTATGGATGGCATTCCTTTTCCACATCTCTTAAAGAGATGGCTTTTTTCCCCAGATGTGGAATCAAGGCGTTTTTGCAGCCCCTGACAAATCTTTTTTTTAATATTATGGCTTCCATTTAGCCTGTTTCTTTAATTATGTATTTTGAACACTGGAAGTTGCCCAGGGTCATTTTTTTTGAACCTAGGAAGCTTCAAAACCAAGTCAATTAATTGTTAATTGGTTAACCCAGGAAATTAATTCATTAATTTTTAATTAATGAAGTGACTAAGAGTCAAACTCAGTTCAAATGAGATTTTAATATATTTCAGAATGGAAATATTTCTAACAATTAGAAATTATCCATAATACATCACCCCTGATTTGCACCACTTGTTTTCATTCCATTCCATTCTTTCTCTTCCGTTTCTTATTCTATTCTATTCTATTCTGTTCTGTTCTGTTCTATTCTATTCTATTCTATTCTATTCTATTCTCTATTCCATTCCATTCCATTCTTTCCATTCCATTTTTGTTTCTGTTTCTGTTTCTAATTTGAACTGTATTCTATTCTAGGAAATAGGCGGAGGAAATTGTGTTGCATATATTTACTGCCTTGAGTTATTTATAAAAATAATAAAGGCTGAATGTAATCAATCAATCAAACACACAAACAAAAAAATAAAATTTTTGGTCTTTCTTCTCAGCACACCAGACAATTTCTTTCTCTATTTGTGTGCTGCTTCATAGAGTTCTAAAATTGGAAGGGGCCTAAAAGGTCCCTGAGATTCATCTCCTGCTATATGTAGGAATCAAAATTAAAGCCTCACTGACAGTGGTAAGGCATCTTTTTAAAGCGAACATTACAAGTGCATTATAAGTGCAAGAACATAACACACAGTGGTGCAATTCAACTGGTGTAACAACCAGTTCGGTGAACGTGTGCAAAGTATTTGTGCACAGCATTTAGAAAAGACCATTATGAGCTATTGTTTTTCACTCACAGACAGAATCTTGCCAAATCAAAACAGCTACAGTATTGCACAAGGCAAAAGCTAGGAGGAGTATTTTTATCTTCCTTCTGCTGACCAAGTCTTTGTCCAAGATTTGATATTTCTTTGCCAGTTGTGCGATTCAAATGGTGTAACAACCGATTTGGTGAGTGCATGCTTCACGCATGCGCACAACATTTTAAAAAGACAATTTTTAGTTACAATACTTACTTTCTGATGCAGCCCTGGTGAGTAAAACAGCTGATGTATGGCAAACCACTCTGCCATGCAAATCAGCTGTGCTCAAAAACAAGTAAGTAAAGCACAGGAAAATGGCAGGGGTGGGTGGCCAGGGCCAAATGATCATCAGAACTACAGGTTCACCCAAACCAGTCCGAACTGGTAGAATCCCACCACTGTTTACACATGTCCACCTACAACATTTCTTCACCCTGACTTTAACAAATTTGCCCACAAAATGTAGGTGAACTTTCCGATGGTGCCTGGAAATCCTGCAACACAGGAACACAATGCTCACAGCCTGCTCTTATAAACCATTAGCCAAACATTGTATTTATACATTGTGCTAGACTAACAAGGTTATGAATGGATTGTTATCTCCCCATACAGAATGCATCAGACACTTTTCTCTTTCTGAGGCTCTGGTTTTGATCACCAAGAAGCAGCGATCAGATTGCAGCGAGAGTTAAACAGCATTTAGACTGGCCCCTTTGAACAAATTTAACCAGGTGCTTTGTCTGTGACAGCACAGAACTGGATGTCTTCAGAAATGCTCTGAATTATTTTCCCTCACAGTTCATGGTAATAAGATTTCTAGATCAGCATAAAATATCTAATATTCAACACTTGCAGCAGTGATGACTTGAGCCCCTCTAGAAATAATTGTGTTTTAAAAGTTAAAAAGTGAAGGGGGAGAGAGAGAGCAAGTGAGAGTAAGAGAGAGACAGAGAGCAAGAAAGAAAGTGAGAGTGTGTGAGAGAAACAACAAAAGGGGGGGGAGAGAGAGAAAGAGAACACATTTCACAAGTAATGAAATGATATAGCTATTCAATTCAGGCTTCGATGAAGAAAGATACTCAGGTTTCAGAATGGCTATAAAGGCTACTGAACAAATACAAGCCACGGGCAAAATTCAATTGGAAGTGGCATTCGTGTTTGATTATTACTGTTATTACAATTTCGCTGAATTTTTAAAAGATCAAGGCCTTTTTAGAAGCCCCAATTATCCGTATCAAAATAAATGCTTTAGTGAAATACCACTGGGGTGAATGTAGAAGTTCATTCTCAGAGTCACGGTTTCTCTATAATACTAAAGCTGGAATCTGTCAAGACAAAAAACAAAAAACAGTTTCTTTGCAGTGGGAAAAGAGGTGCAATATAAAAACCAGATTATCCTTGCAGATACTAAGCTTTCATGGAATTTTGAAATGTGGGCACATTGAAAAAAAGCTCTCTCAGGTTTCATCTGAGTTGGCCTTTTACAGGTTTGGCACGTACAACATTCCCTCCAGCTTTTTTTAAAACATAGATAAAAAGTAAGGTTTTGTAGAAAGTTAGCACCCATCCCTCTCCTAGAAGATTGAAATATTTTGAGGAATATTAAAAAGGCAGAATATTATATTTTCCTGGATGAGAAATGGAGAAACATGTTTTTTTAGAGGAAGAAAGCAGCCCACACCTTTCTTAATGGCCCTCAGCAGATGTCAGCACTTAAGAGATAAAGAGATAGATAGCTCTATTCATAAGTCTAATGAAATGAAGAAGGGGGAGACATGATAGTACTGTTCCAATATTTGGGGGGCTCCTACAAAGATGAGGAGATCCAACTGTTTTCCAAAGGATCAAAAGACAATACAAGAAACAATGATTGGAAACTTAGCAAAGAGAGAAGCAACCTAGAACAAAGGAGAAATTTTCTGACAATCAATGGAACACCTTGCCTTCAAAAGTTGTGGGTGCTCCATCACTGGAGGATTTCAAAAAGAGACTGGACAGTCATTTCCCTGAAATAGTATAGGTCTCCTGCTCAACCAGATATGATTCTTTTTAGTCTTTTTTTCAGTCTGAAATTGTATTTCTTTGATTAATAGCTGGTGGACTGATACACAGTCATCACCCAGTGGGATTTTGCATGTCAGCAGATAACTCCTCCACCTGTTGCCTATATAAAATGTAAACAATTTGGTCACAGCATTGTCCTTACACACACACCTCTGAAATTGTGCATCAGTAACAGACAAACATTTTCTAATCATAAGTCTATTAGCATAGACTGCATTCCTGCAGGTTCCTTGTCCATTATTTTCCAACAGTTTTCAGCCTTCTAACTCCGAACTGATGTCACCGATGATCAGTCTTTGGTGTTTGATCCATTGCTTGTTATAATCTTCCATGGAACCCAACAACCTCTTCTTCAGGATCTATTACCGGTGCATACACCTGAATAATTGTGAAACTGATTAGCTGTTCCTGGATTCTGATGGAAATTATTATGTCACTGACAGGATTATATCTCGTTAGGCATGTAGTGATAGATTTTGAAATGATCTTGTTTCTTCTTTATGTGAGTTCATTTCCAGAAAAGGACATTTTGAATTCATTTTATTGGAAATATCCCATTCCTGTCCATTTTAGTTTTTTATTCCAAGGAAACTCTACTTCAACAATATCCAGCTTTCCTATGAATATACCATGTCACCATCCTAATATTTTTAATGCATTTTGAGTGTCAGATCTATGTATCTGCCATTCTTCAATGGAAAGAAGAAGGAGGGAGGGAAGTTGATAAAAGAAATCCTTTTTTGATATAACTTGAATATATTAAATATTTTATTGAATTTGTGTAATCTACACTTGATATACAACTGAGAGACTGAAACCAGATGCCTGGAAATCTGTCACTTCTGGAAGAGACAGCAAAAGAGAAGGGACCATAAAAATTCCACCTGGGAGATGTTTCCTGAGAAATCCTTCAGAAGATCGTTCTCAGAAGAGGGGAGGGGGAATTAGCATGTTGATTCTTTGTCCTACCAAAATATACATCAAGATAAGGGAGGGGTCCAAAACTCCCTCATCTTTCACTGCATGCCTGGAGATGTTAGACGCTGCTTTTGAATCCCTACTTTAATTGTCTCATCTCAATAAAGGATTCCTTTTGAATCATCTAGATTTCAGAAGTTCATTCTTATCGATTGAATGGGAAAAGTTTAGTAGCCTGACATTGAGCTTGATTTCAGTTCCAGCTACAAAAGCAATCCAATTCTAAAGGATTTTCATCCAGTTCAAATAGAATTGGGGTGACATAATAGCAGCCTTCCAATATTTGAGGGGCTGTCACACCGTTTCAGTATGAGCCAGCTGTGTGCTGCAGCTGCCCAAAATAGCCCATGTGGTTCTAAACTGCATCAACATGTAAAGTGATAGTATTGTTCTATACTTCACTAGTGAGGCCCCACTTGGAATACTGTGTCCAGTTCTGGTCACCATGAAATAAAAAAGATGTTGAGACTCTAGAAAGGGTGCAGAGAAGACAACAAAGACAATAAGAGACTGGAACAGTGGTGGGATTCAGCCAGTTCGCACCACTTGGGGAGAACCAGTTGTTAACTTTTTGAGCAGTTTGGTGAACTGCTTGTTGGAAGAAATCATTAGGGTACAGAACCAGTTGTTACATTATTTGAATCCCACCACTAGCCTGGAAGCTAAACTGTATGTAGGAGGGATCTAGATATGTCTAGTCTAATGAAGAGAAGGATTAGGGTAACACGATAGGAGTCTTCCAATATTTGAGGGATTGCCACAAAGAAGAGGGGGTCAACCTATTTTTCAAAGCACCTGAGAGCAGAATAAGAAACAATGGATGGAAACTAATCAAGGAGAGGAGCAACCTAGAACTAAGGAGAAATTTTCTGACAGAACAATTAATCAGTCGAACAGCTTGTCTTTAGAAGTTGTGAATGCTCTATTTACTGGAGTTTTTTAAGAAGAGTTTGGACAGTCATTTATCTGGAATGATATAGGGTAGCCTGCTCAAGCAGGGGGTTAGACTAGAAGACCTCCAAGGTCCCATCAATCCCTTTATTTTATGTTATTCTGTGAGATAAAAGTTTCTAATGTTTGATAGCAATATTTATTGTTTTGTCCTTGATCAAACATATCAGGAGAAAGCATCTCAGACTTGACCCTACTTATTCTTAGGATAAAGGGAGGGAGGGGGAGAAACACAATGAGACTTAGAAGATTCTCTTAATGTAAACCCTTATAATTAAAATAGTTTTAAGCACAGATAGTCCTTAAGTTATGACAATTCATTTAACTGTTAACATTCAGGTCAAAAGCAGAGTACGAGCACTATGTACCTTCTCTCTACCTGTTCTCCATTCTGGAAGAAGAAGATTAGGCTTGGAATGAAAGAAGGAAGGAAGGAAGGAAGGAAGGAAGGAAGGAAGGAAGGAAGGAAGGAAGGAAGGAAGGAAGGAAAGAAGGAAGGAAAATAGACCCTAAAGTGGGTGTGTNAGTGAGACATTTGTTAAGTGAGTTTTGCCCCATTTTATGGCCTTTCTTGCCATAGTTAAGTGAATCACCACAGTTGATAAGTTAGACATCTGGTTGTTAAGTGAATTTGGCTTTGCCATTGACTTTGCTTGTCAGAAGTTCACAAAAGGGATTCATATAACCTTGGGACACAGCAACAGGCATAAGTAAGAACCAGTTGCCAAGCATCTGGATTTTGATCACGTGATCATAGGAATGCTGCAAAGGTCGTAACTGTGAAACACAGTCATAAGTCACCTTTTTCAGTGCTATTGTACCATTGAACAGTCACTAAATGAACTGTTGGAAGTCGAGGACTAGCTGTACAATTTTCTTCTCTGAAGAAAGGAAAGAGAATATAACAATATTCTTTTATGTCTGTTTCCTCAACCTTACAAGGCTATATTTGTTTAGTCTAAAGATGAGTAACTGTTTTGGTTAGCCAGCAGCAGGTGCACTCTGAGGAGAGTGAGGACTCAGATGAGGGGCCAGGACTATCAGGGAGTGGACTGCTGACTTCATAGATTGTGGGGGCTGGAAGCAGCAATGAGGAGGTTCCCGAGAAGCCTGTACAAAGTGGGGTGCTCGCAGGAAAGAACAGCTGCAGCAGCATGGGCGACTCGGGAGTAAGGCTGCAAGGTAATGGCTCCTCCTTCAAGAAAATAAAAGCCAGCTGTGAATAGGACGTTCTTTGCAGAAAGCAAAGACGTTTTGAAACTCGGACCTCGTGGACATTGCAGTATCTGAATTGGTATTTGAAGACTCTTGTGTTGTGAAATATTTCTAGTTAACCTTATCTGTTATTCTTGGCAGCCTCGCAGAGTTTTGGCGAGGCTTGTGCTTATCAAAGTTAATTAGTTTGCAGCAGCCTTTTAACTGGGGATTTNTGTGCTTATCAAAGTTAATTAGTTTGCAGCAGCCTTTTAACTGGGGATTTGTAAGAATCATTAAAAGGTTTCTGTTCTTTTTGGTTCGTGTTGGTTCTAGTGGACAAGGGTTTGGGTCAGAACAATAACCCAAAATTAATGCTACAATTTCATTCACTTTTTGGACTCCCTTTTATCAGACATCTGGAGTAAAGATATCAAAAGGGAGAAATTTACATCTACATATCTGATACAAAGAGAAGGGAAGGAAACAGATGGAAAGGACAAACAACAGACTCCAGGAAGCCCTTATGAAGACACAGTTGGAGAGTATCCTTGCATTGATACATTTCTGTGAAAAGTTTGGGTTGAAAAAGGACAGGTTTGGATAAACTAGACAGAAAAATAAATGCCAATTTTCTTGCATCTTTTTTTTTTATAAACCACACGGTGAAGCTGCAATTTATCAGGATGATTTATCACTAAATATATGCAGGCTTGAGAAAGAGGTGCTATTGATAGATCTATGCATCCTTAGATTAAGAATAAAATGAAATTCCTGATATTTCTTTATAGGAGTGGGGGGAAACAATTGGTAGCCAATTTACTATGTCCTTTGTATACTTTGAACCACCTGAGATTATCTAAATATTTCTGTGTTCCTGCATTCTTGACTGGTTTGTTTGATCTGCAAATGTCTATGAGGTAATTTTTTCTGGTGTCTAACATAGGACAAGATTCGTCACGCACTTTTGATCTATTGACCCTTTTAACAGTAAGGGTTTTTTACAACTGGCACATACCATCTGAAGCAATAAATCACTGGACATGAAGGAAATGTCAAATTACAATAAAAGAATTGAGCACTCTGTGATCCTGAGGAACTGAAGAGATAGGGGATGAACCGTTCCTTGACCCAGAAAATTTCATGAAGGAGGAGAAGATGCTATGGTCTTGAGATCTGGTGTGGGCATTACGTCCAGCGATACTTCTGTGGAATCCAGCATTCTAATCAACACCAAAAGGCTAAGAATGCATGCATGCCTTTTCATAGGCAAAATTTGAGGATCGAAATCATCTCAACATTTAGAGATATATTTAGAGGCATATAGAGATATACTAGAATCAGTTTAGTGTAGTGGTTGAAGTATCAAGTTAGTCAGTCATAGTTCTGAGAGGTTCTTCAAAGAGACATCTACCAAAGCAACAGAAATACTTTTCAGAGTTTTTAGAAAAAGGGCAGAGAAGGGCAACCAGGGTGATTAGGGGTCATGAGACTAAAAACTATCAGTTAAAAAAAAAGTTAAGATTGACAAAGAGTAGAAAGTTGTAGCTGGGGATTAGCTTAGAAGCAGAAACAAAATGAGATCAAGTGAGGTACTAATACCACTTTATAAAGCTTTAGTAAGACCACAGCTAGAGTACTGCATCTAGTCTTGATCATCACACTATAAAAAAAGATGTTGAGACTCTAGAAAGTGCAGCAAAGAGCAACCAGGATGATTAGGAGACTGGAGGCTAAATCATACAATGAATGGTTGCAGGAATTAGGCATGGCTAGTCTACTGAAAAGAAGGACCAGGGGAGACAGGATAGTAATCTTCCAATATTTGAGAGGCTGCCACAGAGAGGAGGGGGTCAAGCTATTTTCCAAGGCACCCGAAGTCCAGATAAGGAATAATCAATGGAAACTGATCAAGGAGAGATTCAACCTAGAAATAAGGAGATATTTTCTGACAGTAAAAACAATCAACTTGGATCAACTTGCCTTTGGAAGTTGTGGGAGCTTTATCAGTGGAGGCTTTCAAGAAGAGATTGGGCTGCCATTTGTCAGAAATGATGTAGATGACCTACAAGGTCCTAACTCTGTTAATCTGTTAAATATCTGTTAAAGGGTTATGATTCTGGCAAATGGAAGGTAGCATTCATCAGATTTAAAGGCTGCACTAACTTTGAAAAAGTCAAAATGTTGCAATTGCAGGCTGTAGGAAGCAGTTTGGTATAGTGGCTAAGACACAAGGTTAGGGCCATGCATGCAAGTACCATTTTTGGCATAAAGTTCAGCTAGGAACCTTGGGCCGGTCATTGTCTTTCAGTCCTGTGAAGGAGCCAGTGACAAACTATTTCTTGAGAAGCCTTGCCAAGAAAACTTCATAGACTAGTACAGGTTGTCTCCAGGAAACTTGAAGGCACAAACTCCCTTTTCTTTATTTAGAAACCTAACATCCCACCTTTGTTACTTTATGAGTAACTGAAGGCAGGAAATATACCTAATATTCCTTCCTCTTCCTATTTGCCCAACAATAACACTGTAGGAGGAATTGGGTTGAGACAGACTGACTGGTCCAAAGTCACCCAGCTGGTTTTCCTACCTAAGGTGAGGCTAGAATTCACCGTCTCCTGATGATTGACTCAAACTCCCCTTTTCATGCTTAAAGTGGGATTAGAATTCACTGTCTCCTGTTTTCTAGCCTGGTGCTTTAACCACTAAACAAAACTGGCTCTTAATTGCCATCATAAATCATAAGGATAGTTGGGCCTGCGGACTGTGTGGACTTTAGTAACCAAAGCCTGATGAATTCATTGATTGGTTAATTTGTAGAACTTGACTAAAGAGTAAACATTACCTATTTTTAATTAATATAAATGAAGTCAAATATACTTTTGGGGAACATAAGGCCCTGAGCACATCATTCAAAGACTAGCTGTAGCCTTCAGCCCAAAACATTGCACTCCCTATTAATCTCTGTATAGGTATGCATAGATGGATAAAAATATTAAAAAGAATATGTTCCTACATAAAAGAGTTCACTAAGCAGTATTTTTCCTTTTAACAACCCTGTAATCCCTTAATTCGGGATAGAGACAATGCATCTGAATGGTGCTGAGCTTTTACTGGTCAGATGCCCTTCCTGATGCCTATGTGAAGTTAGCAGCACATATTTTCTTTTTGCACCCCGAGATAGAGAAAAATCTGTTGCTGCTTAGAATTGAACTCCCAACCTTCAGAGTGAGAGGCAACTGTCTTCACCTCTAATGTCAGCATTCTAATAAACAAACTCCAACCTAGTAAACTCCGAGGCGAGCATTTCCTCAAAGTTCCATTTTATTTGTAAATATATTATTTATAAATTGGCACATCTGGGAAAAAATGAATCTGAGAGTTCTGGGTTTTCCCTTCCCAAAACAAATTCAAAGATCCATCGCCTATACTCATCAGGCCATCACATGGCCCAATCAAACCATAATCCCAACTGGAGACATTCCTCCAAACACTCCTCTCCAGGTGCAGGGCAACATGTCCTTGACTCTCTGAGAAAGAATGTTGTTGAAATCCCTCCTCACAAATTTCCAGGCAATAAATGTGGCAGCCTTGACAAGTAAAATATGGCTTCCAAGACTGACATCTAGGCTACCACATACCACTCAGGTTTCGCTAAAGAGTAAACCAACAATAATAGAACGGCAATTGAGAATTATGGATTGTAAAGATGGATTATCATTGATGTCCTCTTGCTCTCTTTCTCCCTACAGCAAGACATGTCTCAGGGTTTCTACCATGAAGAGTTAAGACACAAGAGCAGGGACCCAAAGAAGCTTGGCTGGGGTGGATGGATAGGACATGGCTTATGCATCCTGCCAAATGGATTCCCTGCAAAAAATAAATTAAATTATAGCTATTAATTTGTAGATAACCTTCCTATCATTCCGTTTGGGTATATTTTATGCAGGAACGTGTCCTCACAAATCTTCCATTTGTATATTTCAAACTGCATTGTAGTTGCATGCTTATTATTTTCATAGGTGTTAATGCTCACTTTGTTCTTTTCCTTTTGCTGCTGGGGAAAATATAATTTAAATCACTTCTACCTCTGTGCCACCTTTATAAGGCATTAAAGAATACAAGGATCCCCAATGTACTTAATTTTTTAAAATTCATTTTACTTCCTGGCTGGAGAAGGAGTCAAATTTTTAAATGCAAGATGACATATGGCTGATCATTATTTATACATTCTGTAGCAGACTATAAATTTTACTTTGGATGGATATCAAAGCTCTGGTGCTATTCCAGTTACAAACACATAAATCATAGTTATGGTTATTAGTCTAAATGCAATGCCACCCAAGTTCTAGATCAAACCTTTAAAAATACTTTAAAATTGATAGCTGTTCCATAACTTATGCCTGATTTTATTAAATAAATCCATTATTACAGAGAGCTTTGAACTATTATATTTTTAGCTGGTTAAAAAAAAGTTAAAATTGAACAGGAATAGAAAGTTGTAGCTAAGGACTAGCTTAGAAGCAGAAACAAAATGAGATCAAGTGAGATACTAATTCCACTCTATAAAGCCTTCGTTAGGCCACACCTAGAGTACTGTATCTAGTCTTGATCATCACACTATAAAAAAGATGTTAAGACTCTAGAAAGAGTGCAGCAAAGAACAACCAGGATGATGAGGGGTCTGGAGGCTAAAACATACAATTGCAGGAATTGGGCTTGGCTAATCTAGGAAAGAGAAGGAACAGGGGAGACCTGATAACAGTCTTCCAATATTTGAGGGGCTGCCACACAAAGAAGGGAGTGGTCAAGTTATTTTCCAAGGCACCAGAAGGCCAGACAAGGAATAATGGATGGAAACTGATCAAGGAGAGATTTAACCTAGAAATAAGGAGAAATTTTCTCAACAGTGAGAACAATCAATCAATGGAACAGAAGTTTCCTTCAGAAGTTGTAAGAGCTTCATCATTGGAGGCTTTCAAGAAGAGATTGGACTGCCATATGTCAGAAATGGTGCAGGGTCTCCTGCTTGGGTGTGGGGTTGGAGTAGATGACCTATAAGGTCCCTTCCTACTCTGTTAATCTGAGATGACTGAAACAGCTCTCACATTGAGCACGATATTATAAAAATAGAAATGCAAGATAAAAACTCTATCATCTGGCACCAAATATGGACCATCCACCCCACCCCCACCGCCAAGGCATCACAGTGTCTGTGGTTGCTCATCAAACAGACATTAGCAGGTCTAGAGAGAACTTATTACAGTTACTCCTCAATTTATGACCACAATTGAGGCCCAAATGGATGTAGTTAAGTGAGAAATTTGCCCCGTTTTATGACTTTTCTTGCCACATTTGTTAACAAATCACTGGAGTTCTTAAATTAGTAACTAAGTGAAATTAGTAATTAAGTAAATTTGGTTTCAAAAGGCAACTGGACTTTGGGTATGTTTTTTTTTTTAGAATGTTTCACTTCTCATCCAAGAAGCTTCATTGGTTCTTGCAGGATGGTGGCAGTGATAGAAGAATTAGTTCTGACAGGATGGGGGGGAGTTTGGAAGGATCATATTCTTTGCAGTCGTCTGCCAAGTCCATAATAAAAAAAATATTTGAGTTGTTTCTTTCTTTATTATTTTACTACATATTAAATTAAATTATTGTGAAATAGAGCAGTTTGGTAAGATAACAGTGTACAACAGTTTGCAAGCCATTCCAACATTTTGATTATTTCAGAGTTTGTGCAGACTTTGGATCTAATAAATGCCACCTTGAATTTCCCCAGAATCATAACTCTGCAAAGTATTTCGGCTGCTTTTGTAGATTTCTCTTTAAAGAAACTCACAGGGCTGTGACTGACATCCAATCTGGGCTGAAGAAAAATCAGAACTGAACTGGAAAAAAAAACCTGCTTCAGGGAGAGAAAAATATTTTCAAGGCACTTGAAGCTTGAGGAAAATAAGTGCATTCTCGAAGAACTGTTCAAATCAACTCCGGTGGTATGATTGTTGCAGTGTTCGTACTAGGATAGTATGATCGAATCTAACCATGTTTTGTGATAATGCTTTTGTGTTTAAAGCCAAGATATTGAGGTTTGCACATTGTCTGACTTTTTGTTGAACTATGAAAAGTGATTATGACTGAATTCAAAAGGAGGGAAAAGCAGGGCAAGAGAGAGAGCCAGAGAGAGAAAGAAAGGAAGAAGCATTTGCTCAGTATTAAAAGTTTTATGGTGTGATGTTAATTTTGGCTCTTTCAGTTCCAGCTATATATGATCAGGGTAACATTTGCAAGTCTAATTCGACAAGAGAAAAAGCAAAAGGTCTCTGGAGCCCAATCAAACATCTGAGAAGGAACTTCAAAGGGATCTCCAAATTAGAGACTTCCCAATTCAATAGGAACACTAGGCTTGGTGAGTGGAGGAAAGCTAACATTAAAAACCTGGGGCTGTGCTTTTCTTGTAGGTGCTGATGATGATTGTTGTTGTTATTGTTATTATTGTTGTTAATATTTTCTTTAGAAAATTACAGATATTTATGGAACTGCCTTACTGTCACATTTTTTTTCCTTCTTCCATAAGAAAGTCCCTTATGGGCAACATCATCAGCTAATCATCACTTCCAGAACTGTGGAGGAATAAAGTAAAGGTTCCCATTGCACATAGTTGTTTCCAGCTCTAGGGGATAGTGCTAATCTCCATTACAAAGCCAAAGAGCCAGCGCTGTCCAAAGATGTCTCCATGGTCATGTAGCTGGCATGACTAAACCCTGAAGGTGCACAGAACTCTGTTCCATTCCCACCAAAGTGGTCCCTGTTTTTCTACTTGCATTTTTTACGTGGCTTCGAACTGCTAGATTGGCAGAAGCTGTGACGAGTAAAGGGAGGTCACTCCGTTACGTGGTGCTAGAGATTCAAACCGCCGAACTGCCAACCTTTCTGATCGACAAGCTCAGCATCTTAGCCACTGAGCCACCACATCCCTGGAGGAATAAAGGAAAGGAAATCCCCATCAACTAACCTGAGGTTTCTAATTCAAGATGTTTCAGAACTGAACCTTCCAGAAAAGCTTTTCTGTTTTCTCAGTAACACCATCTACACATTTGGCATCCGAGACTATTCTTTCAGGAAAACAATTGTGTTAGTCATTGACTAATACCTCTTCCTGAATACCCTGCGAGTCATTTTAAATTTGCAAAACTGGAACAAAGAATTGTACAGAAAGTAAGGGTTGGACAGTTTCTTGAAGATCAGTCTTGTGTACTGTTTCTCAACCTTAGCAATGCGGAGATGTGTGGGCTTCAGTTTCTAGAATTCTGACAGTTGAAATCCACTCATGTCAGCATTGCTAAGGTTGAGAAACACTGATCTAATCCAATCAGCTACCAAGTGCAAAAACCCACTGCAGTATCCCTGAAAGATCTGCCATCATTTGGTTTAAGGCCATTGCTTCTTCTGAAACAACTACAGTGTAAACAAGACTGCTCCATCTTTATCATGGCAGTCCAGATCACAAAGACATTCAATGTATCACTTGATTTTGAGATCAAAGTTTACTATGCTTTACATGTTCATTAGTTTGCCTTTCTCAAAATTATCTGTCTGTCTGTATATCTGTCTGTCTGTCTATCTATCTATCTATCTATCTATCTATCTATCTATCTATCTATCTATCTATCCTTTTGTCTGTCTGTCTGTCTGTCTGTCTCTGTATGTCTATCTATCTCTCTATCTCTCTGTCTAATATTTCTCTGTCTATCTATCTATCTATCTATCTATCTATCTATCTATCTATCTATCTATCTATCCATCCATCCATCTATCTATCCTGGCCACCCATCACACAATAATAAGAAATTATTCTGAGCAGTAACATACAGCAAAAAAGCATAAAAACAATAAATATGTCAAAGAATATTTTT
Source organism: Laticauda laticaudata (assembly GCA_004320025.1). Classification (NCBI taxonomy): domain Eukaryota; kingdom Metazoa; phylum Chordata; class Lepidosauria; order Squamata; family Elapidae; genus Laticauda; species Laticauda laticaudata. The sequence goes on along the minus strand of BHFT01047280.1, from coordinate 8,854 downwards.
TTTCTTTTTTTCTTTTTTTTTAAGCACACACATCCCAGCTTGATGTCATCTGCAAATTTGATGAGTGGCTCTTCAATCCCTTCATTCAGGTCATTTATGATGATATTGAAGAGTATTGAGCCTAAGACCTCGAGGTTTCCTATCGCATGTTTCCCTCCATGTAGATATAGTTTTACTGAAGACTACATGCTGAGTTCCTTCCTTCCTTCTTCAGTTATTCTATCTTTTTCCTTCCATAACTTCCACTGACACAATGTGAGGAAGGCAACTCATGGAACCCTGTATGGATGTTTTGTTGAAAGGGAAAGAAATGAATTTATGGCTTATGGGTTTTCAGGACTAAGAATTTAAGGGCAAAATAAAGGGGTGAAAGGAGTTGTAAAATACTTAAAAGAGAGGAGGGTCAATAAGAAAGTAATTGTTGGATGAATACAAAGTCAAAATCATCTATATATGTTTCTTAACTTTCATTTTTCTACCTTCCTTCCTTCCTTCCTTTCCTTTCCCTTCCCCTCCCTCCCTTTCTTGTTATATCTATTACATATGACAGAACTTTAAAATTTCAATTTTGATAGTCCAACTATTTTCCATGGTGGAGTTATACACAATACTTTTCAAGAAATCTGATGTGGTCAGATATTAGCATTTACAGATCATACAGCCAGAAGCCTTGGAAGGAATCCCTGAGGAATGCAGGAATCCAAATGTAAGCATCCCTGACAACCTCAGCTTGAACAGAGCCTATGAAGGTATGTACATCACTCCCCTAAGAAATTGGTTTCGCTTTCAAGCTGCTGCTATCATTCAAAAGTTTCCCCCCTTAATATTCAGCCAGAATCTGCCTTGCTATAACTCAAAAATCATTCTTCCCAGTGCCCTGGTACTCTGAGACAATTGATGTTGTGGTTTTCTTTGGTGTGACACTTTTTCAGCTCCTTGGAAAAAACATTCTGTATTAGTCTGCAGACCTTTTATCTCAAGGCTAAACATACACAGTTCTACTGGTGAGCACAAAATGGAGAAATTGTTTTGTTATCAACAGAAAGAAGAAGAAAAAAGTCCCATCCTGTTTGAAATATTCTACTGGAACATTTCAAATTATTTGTCTTGCAGCCAACAAATACTGTAAGCTTGCTATAATTTAAGAAACAGGATCACAGCATTGAAAACAACTTTACAATCCCCACTCCACCCAAAAAAAGAAAATAGCAATAGCATTTAGACTTAAATCTAAGATTTACAAGACAATCATTTACCCTGTTGCACTGTATGGCACTGAATGCTGGGCAGCAACAACAGGGACTGAAAGCTCTCTCCATGCCATGGAAATGCAAATTCTCCTTTGGATATCAGGTATCTCCCTTCTTGATCACATCACAAATTACACCATTCAACATTTTGGTATGGCACCAATTATAGAGAAGATGAGAGAAGACCGGTCCCACTGGTATGGACACCTCCAGAGAGCAGCACCTTCCACCATGGCCAAGACTGCCTACCAACTAGAAGTCATTGGCTGGCATCCAAAACAGAGATGGCCTTACAAAGATATGCAAGCCATGGACCTGTGGTGGTTGTGCCAAAGGTTCTTTTCCTTTTCTTCAGTTGCCTCCTGAAAAAGCATGTTTGGGACTCTGGTTCTTTTGTGTATTTTTGCCATACCTTGAATCCAGCACAACAGTATAATCCAGCAATGTGCTGCAGCTTCCAAAAAAGCCAGTGAAGTCCTGGACTGCATTAGCAGCGGGATAACATCAAGATTTCTCAGGGGCTGCCCCAAAGAAGAGGGAGTCAAGCTATTCTCAAAGCACTTGAAAGCCAGACAAAGAACAATGGAAAAAAACCAATCAAGGAGAGAAGAAACTTCGAACTAGAGAGAAATTTCCTGACAGTCAGAACAATTAATCCGTGGAACAACTTTCCTCCAGAAATTGTAAATGCTCCAACACTGGAAGTTTTTAAGAAGAGATTGGATAAGCATTTGTCTGAAGTGGTGTAGGGTTTCCTGCCTGAGCAGGTAGTTGGACTAGAAGGCCTCCAGGATCCCTTCCAACTCTTGTTCTTCTAATTCTAAAGTTCACAAGTATGAATAATATCACTTGATATTGCACTAGTGAGGCCATGTTTGGAATGCTGTGTTCAGTTCTGATTGCCATGATACAAAAAAAGACGTTGAGACTGTAGAAAGAGTGCAGAAAAGATACATGGTCTGGAGGCTAAATCTCATGATGAAGAGTTGAGGAAGCTAGGTATGCCTAGCCGATCAAAGAGAAGGATTAGGGGTGACATAATAGCTTTCTTCCAGTGCTTGAGGGACTGTCACAGAGAAGAGGAGGTTGGCCTCCAAAGCACCTGAGAGCAGGATGAGAAATAATGAATGGAAACACATCAAAGAGAGATCCAACCTGGAACTAAGGAGAAATTTCCTGACAGTGAGAACAATTAATCAGTAGAATAATCTTACCTCCCCAGAGGTGCGGGTTCTCCATCACTGAAGTTTTTTAAAGAAAAAAATTGGAGAACCATATGACTGAGATAGGGATTGGAGTACAGGCAGTGGTGAAATGCTACTGGTTCAGAACAGTTCAACCGGTTGGTAGCAAAAATTGCTGCTGGTTCAGTCCAACTAGAAGTAGAAAAAAAACCTCTGATGATCAGCTGAGAGGAGAAAGAAGATAAAAGTGCAGGATCGGCCCTCCCACCTGCCCCTGCACTTTTCTGTTCTTTATCTTCTCAGCTGATTGGCACAGCAGAGCCTCAGCTGGTGTTTGGAAAGCTGCACGCAAGTGCAAAAGTGCGTGATCACTGAACCAGTAGTGAAACTGATAGAATCCCATCACTGACTAGAGGTCCCTTCCAGGTCCCTTCCAACACTATGATTCTATGTTTTAAGCATGGGGAGGAAGGGAAGGAACATGTTTCCCAACCTGTTTCTTGGGGGCAGGGTGTCTTTTTCAGCTACAGTGTAGATGTGGATGTTTTCTGCAAGGATAATTTCAATCTGATGCTTTTTAGCTGTATGATTCGAAGTCTAGGGTTGTTGTTGTTTTTTTGACACCATGCAAAAGAGAACATTCATAGATACAGCCCACCTTACAGTCTCTAAACCTGGCGTGTCCTAGTAAATCAATGAAACACTAGGAAATATAACAGCAACTTACATTGTACATCAATGTTTCTGAATTTTCTCATACTTTTACCATCTCTGGAAAGACAGAGCTGGGAATTAGGTGTAGTTCAGTGATGAACATAGGAACTCAAAAAATCATTTAAAAAAAAACATAGAGGGGAATTAAACCTTCTTTGCTTTTGTTTTTCACTGGCCTAATTTTGCTCTCAAACATAAGTGTGCCCATTTGAAAATACATCTTCAAAGTCTACTTGAATTCTCACTCTTTGGGGGCTGACATATCAAAAGAAACTTGCTGACATAAACTGGTTATGTGGACTTTGATCTATTCTAATATATGATTTTAATGTTTCTCATTTCCCTGGTTTTCGAATTCGCATCTATCATATAGTGTCACATTTAAGTTTCCTAAATTACTGCTTTTAACTTTTCTTTTGTTGCTTCCTACCACAGAGATATATTCTAAAGAGCTGCTCTCCCTCTCCCCCCAACCCGTCCCCCTTCATGATTGTATCTTAATATTAATACGTTGAAGAGAAAATGGAAAATTTTGCTCACTTAAAAAGACAGCAATTTTTTATAGGGCTTTAGAAATTCAATATTGTCCTGTTTTTCAAATCCAAGGCTTGATTTAATCTCTGGGCACAAAAAATGAAATCCAGAATGGCAAATGATGACAAATCAAACAACAGAAAGAGAAGAAGCAGAGTTAAACTTTGAGCATTTTAATTAGGGACTGAAGTGGGGGGAAAACATACCTGGTTTATCTATTTGCAGATGAAGGGACACTAAATGTATATATATTTGCAGGAACAACAGGGAGAGAAAATAATAATAATGACAACAACATAGTAGCAACAACATGTCCCTGTGAATTCTTCTGTTCCAAAGATTAAAGGAAATGTGGTCTATTATAAAGTCAAGTCTTCTCAGGAACATTGACACCTATTTTCTATATATTGTTTTGATCTCCAAATCTCTGCATTTTTTAGTAATTTGGCTTTGATCTCATTTTCCATTTTTTCTCTTCTGTCAGATTTGCATCCAGCAATGTACAGAATAAATCTGGTAGAAAGGGCTGTCAAGAACCCATCAAGGTGATTCCGGGTTTAAGGGGAGAACCTGATGTAAGGACCTGCCTCAGCTATCTTCTCAGGAAAGCATGACTCTTGAAACAATTGACATTTCAAAAGGAACTTTTACTGAGAGAAAGTTGTTGCAGAGAAGTCAGGCAGAGTTTGAAGATTCCCATGTGAAGCATGAAACTAATTTCCCCTGTTCAACCCCCACTCAGTGTCAGATCCCTCAAGTGATACTGCCATTCAACTGGGGATAAGGGGGGAACCCTGAATGTAATTCTTTCTTTCTTATTATCTCTGACAACTGCTAGTTTATAACCTTTACCCTGGCACCTGGGCACCCTGAGATTTTCTCACCTTTTGGGGAATGTACTAAGGGGGAGGGCCATGTGGGTTATTTCACTCTGAAAGTCAGCAGAAGATGACCATGAGAATGCCAGCTTACCTGGTTCTCAGGACAGCCATTGCAATAACATCTCCACACCTGTGGATTGGCTGAATCTATATCGGACTGGAGGGAGGGGTTTTTAATGCCTTATTTCTAACTGTATTGCCTGAGGGGATTCAGAGTCTGCTTTGCCTTTGTCCTATTTTCTCTTCTGCTCAATAAAAGGTTCCTTTTGAAACATTCAGTTTCAAGAGTTTTTACTTTCTTCAGTTATTAGAGGCAGGTGCTTACACCCAGTGCCCCATGTCCACGAGTAGCCAATACGATGCTGCAAAGGTATGAGAATTTTGATATGGGATGGTGATAATAGATCATCCTCAGAGCATTGCCATCTTGGGTAACAGGCTGGAACTGAGTGAGAGGGAAAATCTGTCCAGTTGGCACATTCCCCCTCTTTAATTCCCGAGCAGTTACAGCAAAAGCGAAAATATGCAAAGCCTTCCACCCATGAGCCTTCCATGCTGTCCCCTTAAAAGAAGGACATCCGCACTTAGAGGAGAAAAAAATAAAAAAGGGGGGAAAGAGAAGTTATAGTCATTTTGGCTTGTCAGGATACTGATTGTGAAATCATTTAAATAATCTAGGGGCTTTGATATGACATTTATCCACCCATTCATTCTGGATGCTAGGGAAGTCTTTTGCATTCTACTAAGTACTGGTCATTGCTCCTGTGGTGCATGAGTCAAGAACTGATTTAATCTAAAGTGCTGCTCTCCTTCTATCAGGTTCAGGAACAGGAGGTGCCTTAAAGAGGAAACCACCTAAGGTTTTAACAGGCTGCATTGAAAAAGGGTGGATTTTTCTCAAAGGTTTTGGCAAGACCAGTTCTACTGTGACTGGGTTTATGAATGCATTTGATAAGAAAAGATTCCACAAAATTAGGGCCTAACTTTAAAAAAAAATATTGGTTTTTAAAACAAACATAAACAAACAAAACATAAAAACATAAAGTTATCTTCCATATATGTATATACAGTGTGCCGGTTGGTTTACAAATTGTTTTGTGCTTCCATTTCATAGACTTCAATTATAATTACATTGTATATAATCTTGTATTTTCAATCAAATATTAAATGTTAAATGCGTTAATGGATCTAGTGTATTAATCAGGAGCATTTCAACTTTAGGGCTTAGTTCGATTTCATTTGGTACATGGTTTAATAATATATTACAGTACATGGCATACTGCTTTTTACGTTATAACTGATTCGAGTATCTTCTTACTTAATTTGTTTATATGACATAGTATTCATATTGGAGTCATCGGCTCATTGATCATCCCTGGGATCATTGTGTAGAATATATTAGAAAAAACTAACAGTGCGTGGTGAGTAGTGTTTCATGTAAACGTTTTGCTAATTTTCTACAAAAGTCTTATCAATCTTCATGCATAGATACTTTTTTATAGTCTACACCATATAGAGATAGAAATAGTGGGGATCCCAAATTTATTATATTTAAAAAATTAGTTTATCATCATTGTTCTCCCGTAAATTTGCAAATGAGTCCAAATTGCTACATCATTTCACAGCACATTCTAATATCTTATCTTAATGATTTCCTCTGTGATGGTATTTATACTCATTTTTTACCCAGTTTTAGGCAAATACCATCCTAGCAGTTAATGACACTTTCAATCAGATATTTCATTTATTTACTGTATATTTTCAGGTAAAATTCCAATAAAAATATATCTAGAGTCTCAAGCCTATATAGTTTTTATTAATTTTATATTTTATTCCAACCACGTGTGGATTTTAGGTACAGTATTTTTGGCATTTGCACAAAAGTCACACATTAAATGGTGAAAATCAATGAGCAAGTGTCTTTGATGAATCAATTTCCAATTTTCTTATGGATTTTTGCTGTGAACCATTCTTATTTTTTGTTCCAGGGGGAAAAGTGGCACCCTGTTAAACATCTTATTTCAAATATAATTCGTTTATTAGCTGTTGACATTATCTTTATAGTTTTGAGAAACCACATTTTTGCATTCTCTGTAAGCATCCAATCCCAGGTTTATTCCAAAATTCTTCCCCTAGAGATCACTAGAGTTTTTTAACTTGTTCTTTTCACATATAATTTCTACCAATAATTCATATGTGGTTTATTCACTTTCAAGTGCAAATCAATATAATCTCATCACTACTAATCGCACTTCAGAAGCTTCAAAAATTCTTGATTTTAGTCTATCGTCAGTTTATATAGAAACACTTTCCATGTTGTTGTCACTAATCCTTGTTATTATGCTACATATATTAAAACCAATTCATCTTATTACCTTGTTCCACAATTTTGCTGTATAGATTTAAGTCACCCTTTTTATTCAATATTTCACATATCTGACTGTTTGTTCCTTTTTGTATATTATAGAGGATAAGCAAAATGCTTCAATAGTCGATAGCCAGACTGAATTTTCAAATAACATTGTCTTTTAATCTTCTCCCAGTTAACCCACAAAGACTCCCGTATATAATGTCTTCTAAAGTACCCCTGTGTTTTGTTCCTTTACCATAAAAAGCATGCCACCCCAACAACAGATCATGTCTTGTAATGTCAAAATCTAATATTTCTTAATGTTATCCATTCCTAACACACCATGTCAATTTTGCAGCTTGATAGTACAACTCCCAATTAGGCAAGCCAATCCACCTCTTATTTCTAGCATCTTGCAAAAGTTTTATACTTTTTACTTCTCGCTTTCTACCTGTGCCATATATATTTCAACACAATTTTATTCAAATCTTCAAAGTAATCTTTTCACAAGTCGAATTGGAATGTCTGAAACAAATATACAATTCTGAGGATAATATTGTCATGAGATTGATTGTTGATATTCTCTCTATGGATCGACTAGTATGATAAATTTTCCACCCATTTCACACAAATCTAGTGCTATCTGCTGCTTTAAGTTTTGAATATAATTATTCTTTCTTGATGTAGTGTATCTGGATCTTGCTGTCAAATCTATCCACCATAGTCTTTGAATCTTATTTGTGACGCTGAATTTCAATACGTCTGACAGTTCTTCCTTATTGTCGTTGATAGCATATTCTTTGTCAAGATCTTTGTCTTATCTTTATATACTTTCAAAACCAGCACCACCTTCTATATGTCTCTATCTTTTCTCTCATATTTTGATGCCTGTTTCTAGTGCGTCTTCTAAGATAAAAACCAGACAAATCCTGCAAATGCTTGCAACTTAAATTCTTCCTTTTTAATTTCATCCTATTTTATATTCTTTTCAACTCTATATTTACTCTAATTTAGCACTTCCAAAGTTAACACAAACAACGACAAGCGGTGATAATAGATAGAGGCACACCGTTTGCTTAGTATCCTCTTTTCTTATATGGATAGATCGTGATTACTCTATCGATATCACATGAGTTCTGATCTGCCCTTATCATGACTTTATGGACTTTGCTCTGCTATGAATTGGTCTACTTGGAATTAGAATTTATCTAGAACAGCCCGATATGTCATTGCAGTAATAACAATGCCAGCTAATATATCAAATGCCATTCTTGATCTTAGAAATATATTCAGACCATTGTGTTTTCAGGAACTTGTGCCTACTAGTATTCCAAAGTGGGTCAAGATTACCCTATATTGCCTTTAATTTGTCTCTTTGGGCAGAAAATCCATTATTGTCATGAAGTGGATAAAATATATTTAAGATATTTTTTGTAGTGCGGTTTCCTGTCATAAATGAGCAAAGATTTTATAATCCTGTGTTTATAGGGAAATAGGCTATGGATGGTTCTCTGATTTCTAATGGATTCAGTGGTCCCTCGTTGGTGGAACATGTGATATAGCTTCTTGACATGATTTGTGTCCCTCTTTCTTTAAGAAACTTCATTCAATAACTTCTAGTCAATGAAAAGTTCATATTTATCGATAAGTTTTTGTAACAATATCTGACTGAAGTCCATCCAGGATAGCCGTGTAAGTGCCTTTAATTTCAATATTTCCGAATTATTTTGCACTTCTTTGGGGCTTACAGTCTTAATCTCGCAATTCATAATACGTTAAAAATATAAAAAAAATAAAAAAAAAAAAAAAATATTCTTCTAAACATGTGTTTGAAAGTTTACAATCATTTCTTTATGAGGTTGTTTCCGGGGTGTAAATTAGCATTCTGTAAACATGAGACTGTTTAAAATCTTTCCTCATCAATATTCTCATTGTGTGTAT
>BHFT01047279.1:0-15145 GCA_004320025.1 Laticauda laticaudata | reverse complement strand
GAATGGGATGAGGTCAACAGTAGACAATCTGAGGTTAAAGTTTTTGGGGTTTGGGAAAGAAATCACAGAGTCAGGTAGAATATTCCAAGACATTGACCCCATCCTTTGTTTCATCTCTTGCAGGCTACAACCAGCGGGGTGCTGCGTGGCACCGGAAGGCAGAAACTAGGCGCCATTTTCAACACGCTGGGCTACTACACTGTAGGCCTTCCCTTGGGGGTTGTGCTCCTTTTCGTAGCCAAAATTGGCATTATAGGTAACTGGCATTCAGCAGAGAGAATGGCAGGGGGAGGGGCTCTTGTACAAGTAGTCCTTAAGTTACTATAACTGAGTAACTCATAACTGAGCCCCCCTGCCCAATTAGGGTTGTGAGTTGTGATGCTCATAAAACAGGTCAATATGACTTGATGTGGTTAATGAACAAACCCGCTGTTTGCTACGGGGAGTTTTGCTCAGAAACTGGAAATAAATGCTGGTTTTGAGCAAAAACGTCACCAATCATGGTCATGCGATCATGGGCTTCTTCAAATGTGGGCCAGTTGCCCAAAATATGGACATGTGATCATGTGGGGGAGACATGACAACTTTGAAACCAGGATGCAACTCATCCCAAAGGTCCTTTTTTCAAGAGGCAATTGGACTTCCTGGTTTTTTTTCTTTGAACACATTTCCCTTCTCATCCAGGAAGCTTCTTCAGCTCTGATGGAATGGTGGGGAAATGGAAGGATTTATATTCTTTGCAGACAGCTGGTCATTTGCATCCTTTTTAGAGGGTCCTTGAGGATACTTGGAGGTTTGTTCTCTGTCCTCAGGGTCACCTGAGTGGTGCAAATGGATGGGGAGCCTTCTTGGAAGGACTGTGTTGTAGAAAGCTCCACATCCATTTGCACCACTCAGGTGACCCTGAGGACAGAGACAAAACCTCCAAGTGGCCTCAACAGCTCTCTCAAAAGGATGCAAATGACCAGCTGTCTCCAAGGAATATAAATCCTTCCATTCCTCACCATCCAGTCAGAGCTGAAGAAGCTTCTTGGATGAGAAGTGAAACATCTTCAAAATAAAAACCAGAAAGTCCAATTGCCTCTTCAAATAATCACCTTTGGGACAACCATTACCTGGATGGCAGAGAAGCTCCATAGACTTTCAGAATGCAAGTCCCTTCTTCATTTCCACTTAGCGACTTTGAATGATCCCTAAGCGATCAGTCGTAAGTTGAGGACTACCTGTATGTAACTAATATAGTGGTGCCTGGGTACTCAATTGCTTTGAAACTCATCGAATTTGGCATTCAATGCATTTTGATGCTAAATTTTTGTCCCAATGCTCATCATTTATTTTAGTACTCAACGAACAAGCTAGAACTTGTTGGTGTCAGCTGCCTTGTGACTCACTGCAGGTAGTGCTCAACTTACAGCCACCAAATTAAGCCCAGAATTCATGTTGCCAAGTGAGAAATTTAAGTCAATTTTGCCCCATTTTACGACCATTCTTGCCACAGTTATTAAATGAATCATGGCAGTTGTTAAGAGATGGTCATTAAGTGAGCTTGTCGGAAGCCGGCTGGGAAAGTCGCAAATGATAATCACGTGACTTCAGGATGCTACAAGCATCATAATGAGTCACGATTGCGCCATGGTTAGAGTGGGGTACTGCAGCCTACTTCTGCTGACTGCCGGCTGTTTGCAGTTCAACAGTTCGAATCTCACCAGGTTCTAGGTCGACTCAGCTTTCCGTTCTTCCAAGGTCAGTAAAATGAGGACCCAGATTGTTGGGGGCAACAGGCTGGCTCTGGAAACTGTTTAAAGAGGGCTGTAAAGCACTGTAAAGTGATATATAAATCTAAGTGCTACTCCTTGTGAAGGAAGGCAAGAAGGAAGGAAGGCAAAGTGAAGAGAAAGAGGGAGAAATGGAGGGAAGGAGAACAGAGAAAAGAGGAAGGGAGAGAGGGAGGGAGGGAAGGAGGGAGGGAGGAAGAAAGAAAAGAAGGAAGGAAGGAAGGAAGCAAGCAAGCCAGCCATGGTAGTGCAGTGATTGTAATGCAGTATTGCAGGCTAACTCTGCCCACAGCCAGGAAGTTCGATCCTGACCAGTTCCAGGTTGACTCAGCCTTCCAACCTTCCAAGATGGGTAAATGAGAACCCCGATTGTTGGGGGCAAGAGGCTGACTCTAAACCGCTTCGAGAGGGCTGTAAAAGCACTTTAAAGCAGTATATAAGTGCTATTCCTTGCAAAGGAAGGCAAGAAGGAAGGAAGGCAAAGTTAAGAGAGAGGGAGAAATGGAGGGAAGGAAAACAAAGAAAAGAGGAAGGGAGAGAGGGAGGGAGAGAGGGAGGAAAGAAGGAAGGAAGGAAGGAAGGAAGGAAGGAAGGAAGGAAGGAAGGAAGGAAGGAAGGAAGGAAGGAAGGAAGGAAGGAATCCATGGTGTGCAGTGGTTGTAATGCAGTTTTGTAGGCTTACTCTGCCCGCAGCCAGGAAGTTCGATTCTGACCAGTTCAAAGTCGACTCAGCTTCCATCCTTCCGAAGTCAGGAAAATGAGGGCCCAGATTGTTGGGGGCAAAGAGGCTGACTGTAAACTGCTTAGAGAGGGCAGTAAAGCACTATAAAGAGGTATATAAGTCTAAGTGCTATTCCTTGCAAAGGAAGGCAAGAAGGAAGGAAGGCAAAGGGAAGAGAAAGAGAGGGAGAAATGGAGGGAAGAAGACCAGAGGAACAGAGGAAGGGAGGGAGGAAGAAAGGAAAGAAGGAAGAAGGAAGGAGGGAGGAAAGGAAGTAAAATGAGAAGGAAAGAAACCAGTGGTTAGACTGCAGTATTTCTGGGTAATTCTGCCCACAGCCAGGAAGTTCCAATCTGACCAGCTCAAGGTTGACTCAGCCTTCCATCCGTCCGAGTCGGTAAAATGAGGACCCAGATTGTTGGGGGCAACAGGCTGACTCTGTAAACTGCTTAGAGAGGGCAGTAAAGCACTACAAGTCCAAGTGCTATTGTTATAAATGTGAGAATCATCTTTAAAGTCACGTTTCTCCGTTGCCGGCGTAACTTTGAACAGTCGCTAAGCGAATGATCGTAAGTTGAAGATGTGATTTTTCACTTTCTCCTCCCCGGTGGTCTTTCTCCTTAGGGTTTTGGCTTGGCATGCTGATTTGCACCCTGATCCCTTGCATCTGCTCCGTCATGTACATTATCCGGATGAACTGGCACCAGGCGGCTGAGGAGGTAAGAGGCATCCTTCAAACCAGGGTCCCTCTGCTCCAACCAATAGGGAACATTCCTCCTGCATGCTAAGCAGGGGGTTGGACTAGAAGACCTCCAAGGTCCCTTCCAACTCTATTCTGTTTGATATTGATATTGATGACGATTTCAATTTCCCTTTCTCCTTTCTGTCCTGGTCATTTCGTGCACTTTTGCCCTCCTTGTCTTACAGATAGTCCTCACTTTACAACCATTCCATCAAGCCCAGTCTTATACTCACGCCAGTCATTACACAAGTCACCCTGGAACCATGTCCACTTTTCTGACCATTTCTTCTTTTTACAGTGTTGGTTAAGTGGACGTCACCGTTGTAAAGCAAACACTGCGGTCATTAAACGAACATTGCAGTCATTAAGTGAATCCATGGTCTGTAATGTCCTTTTGTTTTTTGCTGGAAACTGGACGTAAACCTTGGTTGCCTGCTGAAGTGTCATAAATCATGATTAAGGTGACCACTGGATTGTGGGCAGTTGCATGTTAATGTGTGGCAGTTGCTGTAATGTAATCTTTCACAGGTGGAAAGCTGCCAGAATTTCAAATCAGAGTCTTTAAGTAGCCCTAGGGGAGGTGTGTTGTAACTATAAAAAATTCTTATATACAGAAATTACTGCCATATTTTATTCACTAGCTCGATTCCCGTGCTTCGCTACAAACTATGTGATCAGGCTTAGTTTTTGGAAGGAAAAATAAGGAGTGAAATTCTGCCTCTGCCTACCAGCATCCATCGGTATTCATCCGGCTAGCATCTTGTCAGGGTGTGAGGGAGCTGAGGGGCTGTTGGAAAGTAAACAGTGTTTGCTGTGTGAGCATGAAGGAGATAGCAAGGAGCCTGGATGTGGCTTAACTCAACTGATCTGTACTAAAGCTGCTCGCTGCTCTGAAAACTCCTCTCCTCTGCTTGTATTTTGCATTTGGAAGAGATTCCTTTTCAGGTGGCGAGGGGGATAGGACTCCTTAGCATCAGAGAATAATAATAAATAATAATATAATAAATAATAATAATAATAATAATAATAATAATAATAATAATAATAATAATAATAATGCTTTGAGGGTCATTTTCGAAAAGTCCTTTCTTAGTGAGCACCTAGAAGCCAAGAGGAACATAAGGGCCAAATTTCAAGTTTGTAGGCTTTACGGTTCTGGAGATTTTGTGATATGCGTGAGGGGTATTTCACTTTTATAAATATAAGATTTTAATTTGTATCCTTCCTTTACTCTTTTTAGAAATAACCCCAAGGTGGTGAACATATCCAATGCATCTTCCTCCTCCTATTGTCCCCACAACAACAATCCTGTGAGGTGGATTGGCTGAGAAGAAGGGACTAGCCCAGTATCATCCAGCTGTCTTTTCATGGCTAAGGCGGGACTAGAACTCACAGTCTCCTGGTGATGGCCCAGAGTCAGCTGTCTTTCATGGCTAAGGCGGGACTAGAACTCACAGTCTCCTGGTGATTGGCCCAGAGTCAGCTGTCTTTCATGGCTAAGGCGGGACTAGAACTCACAGTCTCCTGGTGATTGGCCTATAGTCACTCAGCTGTCTTTCATGGCTAAAGCGGGACTAGAACTTACGGTCACCTGTTGATTGGCCCAAAATCATTCAGTGGCTTTTATCCTTGAGGCGGGACTAGAAGCTCACATCTCCGGGTGATTGGCCCAGAGTCACTCAGCTGTCTTTCATGGCTAAGGCGGGACTAGAACATTACAGTCACCTGGTGATTGCCCAAAATCATTCAATGGCTTTTATCCTTGAGGCGGGACTAGAGCTCACATCTCTGGGTGATTGGCCCAAAGTCACTCAGATAGTTTTCATGGCTAAGGCCGGGACTAGACATCCACAGTCTCCTGGTGATTGGCCCAGAGTCACTCAGCTGTCTTTCATGGCTCAAGGCGGAAACTAGAACTCACAGTCTCCTGAATTGGCCCAGAGTCAACCTGTCTTTCATGGCTAAGGCGGGACTAGAACTCACAGTCTCCTGGTTATTGCCTATTGACACTCAGCTGTCTTTCATGGCTAAGGCGGACTAGAACTCACCATCTCCTTGGTGATTGGCCCAAAATCATTCAGTGGCTTTTATCCTTGAGGCGGGACTAGAGCTCACATCTCCGGGTGATTGGCCCAAAGCCCCCCAGCCAGTTTTCAGGCAAAGGCCGGAGAACAGAACTCCCCATGTCCCGCTTTCTAGCATGGTGGCGTAACCACTGGACCAAACGGCTTCTCTTCGTTTCACATTCTTCCAGGAAAGAGGAGACGTTATCCCTTCGTGGGTGTACTCACTTTTGTTGCCAGCAGTTTAGACATGGATGGCTGTGTGTTGCGTTATTTGGAGGGGACAGCACACTTAACACTGTCACACAAGCTGCGTACTCACTACTTCATATTGCAACCAAGCAGGGGTGGGATTCTATCGGGTTGCACCGGTTCAGGTGAACTGGATGTTAAATTTGCAGCTGGTTCACCGAACCGGAATTTGAACCAACCGGCTGGCCCTGCCCACCCTACCCCTCCCAGGAGTCTCCACGTGGGCCATTTTCGATGCAGATAAGTGCAGGGTCTGTGTGGAGGCCGCGGGAGGGGGAAAACGGGCCTTCCAGAAGTCCAGAAACGGGCCTGCTTCCAGCTTCTGGAAGACCTCCAGAGCCTGGTGTCAGGTTTCCAGCACTTAACCCCAATTAAATCATGACTCTGAGACACGTAATTCATTGTCACCCTTGACCCTGGTTTTCCCCCCACCCCCTGGGTGTATCGTAATTCATATTCTCCAATGGGACGCATCCATAGCCCAGAGTCATCCATCATGCTCCCCAGTTAGAATTTTGCGCGACAGAAACTTCAGTCACCTCGTTACTATCTGTGAAAACACATTTACGGAATGCACTTTCAGTTTGCAAGCTGGCGCACTGCTCCCCCCTCCCTTTCCGTTGGCAACTCTAAAAAGACCATAGAAATATTTTATGAGTTGATACCTGGGGGAGGCCTTTTTTGCTCTCCCAGAGGCCCAAGGGAATCCTCCGGACTCTGGGGAAGGAGAAAAATGGCCCTCCCAGAAGTTCTTCTCCCACTATGGCCACACCCACCCAGCAAATCCCAGTTGCTGGGATTTTTGAATCCCACCTCTGCCAAGTGTCATTTCTTCAGTGTTGTCACATGAAAAGAGACACTTAAATATTTACAAAATGTGAGGGGATGTACTCACTTCTGTGATATAGTGTATTATTACTGATACCCACGTACTTTGTGCCTTATACCAATGATGGCTAACCTTTTTGGGCTCCCATGCCGAAAATTGCGCTTGCACACTTGTATGCCAGCACCCAGAAGGCAATGCATGCAGGGCCCTCCACGCCCCCTGCGCATGTGCGTGCGATCCCCTGCATGCGCTGCGCATCTCTGCACATGCATGTGCCATGTGTCTCTGCATGCATGCCATAGGTTTGTCGTCTTTATATGCCGGTTTATGCGCTAAATCAGGGGTCTTCAAACTTGACTGCTTTAAGACTTGTGGATAGAGATGGCTCTTTGAAATTACAAATTAGAGATTGAAATTGGAACCAGAAGGATGTCTCTTAGGTATGATGATAAGGAATCTGAGTAAGGATAAAAGATACCTCATTGTACACATCTTAATGGCAGCAAGAATTACCTTTGCACAAAGCTGGAAGAGTGATAAAATACCACCAGATAAAGCTTTAATCCAAAAAAAAAAAAAAGATTGTGTAGAGCTAGACAAATTCACTATGGAATTAAAAGGCAAGGATGATTGAGATTATTATGCGATATGGGACAGGTGGTATGAATGGGTGAAGAATAAAGATAGAAATTGGTGTATAGTTACAAAATGAGAAATATGTATATACGATGACATAAATACTGTTAATGGAAATGAGAGTTTTGTATTTTTGGTTTTTTAATAACAACAACAGTAATAATAATAATAATAATGGTAATAATAGTAATAATAGTAATAATAATAAAAAGACTTGTGGACTTCAACTCCCAGAATTCCTCCTCCATGTTAGCTCAGGTTGAATTCTGGGAGTTGAAGTCCACAAGTCTTTCATTAAACTTGCCAAGTTTGGAAGACCCTTGGGCTCAATAATTTAAAAAAACCCCTCCAATCTCACCCTCATTGAATAGGGTGGCCATATAATTTTTTTAAAATAAATACATTAAATATAATCTCTCACTGTCCGACTCTTTCCTTTAGGCCCAGCATCGTGCCAAACTGTCACAGAAGCCAGTGGAGGAATTGAACTCGGCTCCCATCCCAGACAAGGCAGTTTCTTCTCCCGATACGGAAGGCAAAGCAGGGTTTGGAGGTGAGCGAAGGAGCAAGAATGTGTAGCCGTGCCAGGACTGGCCTTGCTGACACAGGCAGTCCTTGACTTGCGACCATTTGTTTAGTGACCATTCCAAGTTACAACCGCACTAGAAAAAAAGTCACGACTGGGGTAGACTTCAAATTTTTTAGCAAGGGGCTCTCTGCCCTAATGACTGGCTGGGTAGGGCATGGCTGGATGGGTGTGGCCAACTCAACATCATTTCTTTACCCTAATTACCTAAAAAAAGATAATATACCAAAAAGTTGTGTATTATTTCGTACATTTAATACTGAAATAAAAGACTGGGTGAAAGCAGACTTAATAGCAGTGACTGTGAGAGGGATCTTGGAGTTTTAGTGGAGTTTCTGGTGAGTTACACAATTCTTATTATTTGGGAATTAATCTCCTCAGAGGCTAGTTGCTATGTTATCTGATTTTCTCAATAGCTCTCCCTTGCAGCACAAAGTGTTTATCTAGCTTGTCACACTTTTACCAGGAGTGAAATGCTCTTGGCTGAACACCCAGAAGTTCAATTAAGCCTATTAACAGCTTTCCCTTACTGCTTGTCTTTTTGAGGTTATAGGAGGCTCTCCTGAGCCCCTGCAAGCCCCCAGCAGTCCCCCTGCTTATGATTGTAAGTCAAGGACTACCTGTAGGCCAAATCTGGAACAGAACCAAGCTGGTGGCTGCTGGGCTTTGGAGTTGAGCAACATGGAATGAGTTTCAAGAAGTAAGAATTATGTTTGCTTTGAAAGCAAACAGATGGACTTTTAAATTGGATTAGGGCCTGAAAAAAGTGATTCACTTTGATAAAGGAATTGTGGGCTCCATTGTAGTCATACATCAAGGACTGCCTGGAGCTGAGTTTGAGTCCCACCCATCCTTTTCTGTTCCAGGACACACGGATGCCCAGAATGGTGTCGTGCTGCTGAGCTTCACCATCATAGATGGCCCCACTTTGCAGGACAAGAAGGTGGCCGATGTCCCCAAAATGAGCCAAGTTTTGACGACCAAACAACTGATCGTGAGACGGGGACTGGCGGTGACCAGCGCTGTGGGAATTCTAGCCGTCGGAATATTGATACGGATATTCACGGTGAACAATTAGAGACTGGGAAAAGACTGGAGCAGGCTCCCTTGAACCCAAGGCAAGGAAACGAGGGAAAGATGCTCAGTGGTAGCAACCTGTTTCATCCAGCAGAGGGTACCAGTGGGAGTTATACTCAAAGCTTCCACCAGGGGGCGCCCATCTCAGCAAAACATTGTTGAACATTGGACATTTTTCTTGCAAAGGCCGAATGTGGCACCTCAACATGCAAAAGACTGATTTTTTTGGAGGGAGGTTCAGCAAGTTTATTTCCATCACGCAGCCATCTATTGCAGATAACCTGACATATTCCATGTAATCTTTCCAGATTAAAAAAATCTTTTAGTAGTAATTTTTTAGATTTTAAATGTATGCCTTTAAAAGAAACAAGAAAAGTAGGTTAGAAAAGGTTATCAAATAAATAGGGACCCCAGGGAGGTCAAATAAGTCAAAAGGGCGCCCCAAACCATGTTATGGAAGTTTCATCCTTGTTTACCTGGGATTGCAAGAACAGAGCTTCAACATGTTTGGGGGTGCGCCATTTTGACTTCTTTGACCTCCCTGCAAATGCCAGTGGCCACATTTTTTGGAAAGGGGCTGCTCTTTAATTTAAAGAGATGAGCCGATGCAGCAAGAAAGGTAATAAATTAGGATTTATTTGGCTTTTGCAACATGGTTTTAGCTACGGTTTGGTCCAAATAAGCGCTGAGAATCTTATCAAGGAATTCAGGAGTGCTATTTATACACTGAACATAATCTAACCAGGATTAGGCCAGCCTTTGGGTTTATCTCTGAAGCTTCCAGCGTTTGGAAAATTCTCTCTTCTTGTCCATCAACTATAGTTTCATTTGCTGAACAGTCCAGCCACTTACTATTGTGGTTCCAAACTGGGAAGAAAAATGCTGGAAATAAAATGGAGGCCGATTGGAAAGAAGGATGCCATTTATTGGAATCAGAACCACAGCATGCAGTTCTGGGACAGCTGACAAATTCGCTTGATGGATGCAAGGGTTTTTCTATGGTTTCTGAAATGTTTGCAGGGGATTGTGCAATGTAGTGAGCTCTGTGTCTTTTTGCTGTCCTAATGGTAGTAGGCTAATCCTATTATGTCCTAAAAGCCCTTCTTAGACTTTGGGTGGAGGGGGATATAAATTCTTAATCCCATCATTTGGAGCAGAAAGTGTTTGGTTTCTGAATAGGCTGGCCTGGATTTCCTAATGGACCCCAAAAACTCCATCTCTAAAGATTTCGGGCATCTACTGGAGGCTGTTGGGTGTTGCTTCCTGCCTTTAAAAACACGTTTTTCCATTTTTCCTTCAGGGAAATAAAATATTCTGCCTCTTTTAATAGTCCCCCAAATATTTCAATCTCTAGGAGGGTGCATGATTACTTCTTACACTATGCATCATAGTTTGTTTGATGTTTGCTCGTTTCAAAGCTAGGACAGTTGATGGGATGCATAGGGCATGCTCAGGATAATGGGATGCAGAACTGATCTTGGGAGATAAGGAAGAAGTATTTGCAATTGAGGCAACCATCAGGGAAGAGGTTGCTAAGCCCGAAGCAACAATACAGATGGGGGGAAAACATCTTAGAAGAGACCTTCCCTACTATCTTGAGCTGTATATACAACAGGGGGAGGGGGGGCCACATGGCACCTCTGATGAACAGCATACAGGCCTAACACATCAAACCTCTGGATATTCCTTGGGTAACATTTCTCAGCTTGGCAGCTGGACGATGGGTGGATTCCACTCCCAGAATTTCCCAGCCAGCTTTTTTTAAGATGGGTGGACTTCCAACTCCCAGAAACTGGCTGGGGAATTCTGGGAGTGAAGTCCACTCATCGTTCAGTTGCCAAGCTGCATAGATCAGAAACATCTCGGTGGAGGACAAACTAGGACAAAAATCAGCTTAGAAAAAAATAACAATTTGGGTTCAAAAATATGTCCCCATTTTGCTCCCTGCCATAACATAGCAGTAAAATGCAAAAGTTTTGATTGCTCCTTTCAAAGAAAAGAAAAGAAAAAAGTCAGCAGAAACTATTTCCCCAAAATCAACGAAAATTTCATTATTTTTTCCACTTGGCACAGAAGCAGCTTTTGAAAAGACTCCATAAAAATATATATATATATATCTTGAAAATTTAACAATGGGGCCTTTTCCTAACTTCTCTACTTAAATCGTTTTTGTTTTTTTTTCCTTGAAATGTTGTCCTTTCCTTTCTATGATGCAAATTGTCTTTCCAGGATAGAAGAGATTATATAAGAATATATAAGATATATCCTCACCCGAGAAATCAACCTTTGGTTGCTTATCCTATTTATGTTTAATGATGAAGAAGAAATTGTGTTAACTCTTGTAAGTAAGTGTTAGAAAAAGACACCCCACCCGACACACACACACACACACACACACACACACATGCAAACACACAAACACCGCCTGGAACAGCATTTTTTAACATCATGGTATGTGATGGTCTCTGCGGAATTGCACTCTCAGAAAAGTACCACCTGCGAAAAGGAAAAAAAATAATATTAAATTTCTGCATTGAAAAAAAAAAAAAGGACAAGAGATAGAGGTAGTTCTTTACCGATGATTGGAGTTGGGACCAGAATTTCCATAGCTAAGCTGGGTGGTTGTTAAAGTGAATCAACAATTAAAATTTTTTTTGCCGTTTTTGTTGAGCAAAAATCACTGCCGTCATTAAGTGAAACATGTGGTCGTTATGTGAATTTGTCTTGGCCCATTGACTTGCCTTGTCAGAAGCTGGTGGGGAAGGTTGCAAATGGTGATCATGTGACTCTGGGATGGTGCAACCATCATACACAGATGCCAATTCTTAACAATTTGGTCGTAAGTGTGAGGACTGGCCATAAATCACTTTTTTTTTGAATAGTTCCTAAATGCAGGGTCATAAGACAGATAAACAGATAAACAATCAGAGTTGGAAGGGACCTTGTAGGTCATCCAGTCCAACCCTCTGCCCAAGCAAGAGAAATACCTTTCACCAGAGGTGTGACTTCAAAAGAAATTTTTAGTCAGGTCCGATAAAATGGGTCTGATAAATTAGGATAATCTCAAAATGGAAGGAATAGAAGTAGTAATCCTTGATTTACAATGGTTCATTTAGTGACCATTGGAAGTTTCAACAGCCCTGAAAGAAGTGACTAAGGACCGTTTTTCACACTTGACGACTGCTGCAGCATCCCCCAGGGTGATTAAAATTCGGCGATTTGGCCACTGACCCACATTTATGATGGTTGCAGCGTCCTGGAATTATGTGATCCCCTTTTGCGACCTTCTTACAACAGTTCAGTTAATGACCAGTCAAAGTTACAATGGCATTGGATAAAAGCGACTTATGACTGTTTTTCCACTTACAGCATGGTTGCATGGTCAAAATTTGGCTGCTTGGCCAGGACTTGTATTTACAACAGTCATAGAGTCCCGCAGGGTCACAAGATCCCAGTTTTTGCAACCTTCCAACAAGCAAAGGTCAATGGGGAAGCCAGATTCACTTAACAACCGCAGTGATATTCACTTAACAATTGTGCCAAGATGGGTTGTGAAACGCCTTTAACTGTCTTGCTTCGCAACAGAAATCTTGGGGGGGGTGTCAATGGTGGTCATAAGTTGAGGAATAACTGTTCTCTGCTCTTAATGGTACAAAATTACCCCCTTTTAGAGGGAAAAATTATCAGGAAACTGAGGTAAAATTTACTCCATGCTTATTCCTTCAAACTGTTTTGTTCTACAGCTAATCCTCAATTTGCAATATTTAGTGCCCACTCAGTTACACTGGCACTAAAAAAAGTGTGACTTATGACCATTTTTTCACACTTAACGACCATTGCTGCCTCCCCCTGGCCACACGATCTCTTCATGACACTGGCCAGGCCCAGTTCCTGCAACCGTTCATCGTATGTTTTAGTCTCCAGGCCTTCAATCGTCTTAGATTCAGATTAGCGGAGTTGGAAAGGACCTTGTAGGTCATCTAGTCCAACCCCCTGCCCAAGCAGCAGACCTGACACAATTTCTGACAGATGGCAGTCCAGTCTTTTCTTGAAAGCCTCCAGCGATGAAGCTCCCACAATCTTTGAAGGCAACTCCTGTTCCATGGGTTGATTGTTCTCACTGTCAAAAAGTTTCTCCTTATTTCGAGGCTGAATCTCTCCTTGGTCAGTTTCCATCCATGATTCCTTGCTTGGCCTACAGGCGCTTTAGAAATAGCTTGACCCCTCCTCCTCTCTGGGGCAGCCCCTCAAATATTGGAAGATGCTCTCCTGTCTCCCCTGGTCCTTCTCTTCCCTAGACTAGCCAGGCCCAGTTCCTGTAACCATTCTTCATATGCCTTAGTCTCCAGTCCCCTAATCATCCTGGTTGCTCTTCTCTGCACTCTCACTCATCTCTGCACTTTTTC
The DNA here is from genome assembly GCA_004320025.1 of Laticauda laticaudata. NCBI lineage: Eukaryota > Metazoa > Chordata > Lepidosauria > Squamata > Elapidae > Laticauda > Laticauda laticaudata. The sequence continues at coordinate 2,058 of BHFT01047279.1, read as the reverse complement.
TAGAGTCTCAGCATCTTTTCTGACATCTCTTCTTCGTGGCAAGCGCTCAGATATTGGAAGATGCTATCATGCCACCCCATCCTTCTTTTCCTTAAACTAGACATGTCTTCTGTCCATCCATGGTTTGCTCAGATGTCTTCCTTCCTTCCTTCCTTCCTTCCTTCCTTTCCTTCTTTTTTTCTTTTTATTTCTTTCCTCTTTCTTTCCTTCCTTTCTTTCTCTCTCTCTCGTCTTTCTCTCTCTCTCATCCTTCCTTCTTCCTTTTCTTTATTTTGCTTTGGAGAATAGCTTGACCCCTTCCTCCTCTCTGTGGCAGCCACCCCTCAAATATTGGAAGACTGCTATCATATCTCCGCCTGTCCTTCTCTCCACTAGACCGTTCATTGTATGTTACCACCCTCCAGTCCCCTCATCATCAGATGGACTGACAGGTGCTGTAACCTGAGCTGAGCTCTGTCCTCTGCACATCAAGGGCGACTCCTGATCTCATCTTAAATACCTTAATCCTCTTTTCCTGGCAGCAATCTGGAGTGGACCTGGCCTTGCCTTTTTCTGGAATGTTCTCTTTTCAAATTCCCAGGCTATTTTCCAGCCGAGGGATTTACTGGTTGTCTCTCATCCAAATACTAACTTGATATCCTCCTGCTTGGCTTCCTATGATCCGCAAGACCACTGTTGTCAGTGAGAGACCGTCCTCGACATATGACCATTCGTTTATGGGACCATTTGGAGTCACGCCCGGGGCTGCCTTCAACCACCACGGCGAGAAAAGGTCACAAAATGGAGCAAGGCTCGCATTAACCCTCCATCTCTCCTGCATAGCGACAGGAAATGTCGGGCTTCCTGGCGGTCGTAAGTCGAGGACTCCCTATCATTTCAAGCAGGTGCTAACACCAGCGGTTGTAAGTCGAGGACCTCCTGTCATTTCAAGTGGATGTTAACACAAGCAGTTGTACGTCGAGGACGAGCCATCACCTTTCTGGAAGCCTTGTGGAGGCATCCATTTCTGGTTTCGGCCTACTTCGGAGGGGCTGACATCACATATCCTGGGCCAGGGACTCACCTTGATGACAATGGCGGCTACAATGCCGAGGACCGCGAGGGCGACGAGGCCGAACTTCCACATGCTGAACCGCTTCAGGACAAAGAATTTAGCCCAATCCACCTTCTTCTGGCTGTTCGGAGGGTACCGAATACTGTTGACGGCTTCCATCTTGAAGTTCCGGATGAGGCAGGCACGCAGATGGGAAAAGGTATCGAAGCCAAAACGGCCGTGGTAGGCACCCATGCCACTGTTACCTGTGGAGGGAAAAAAGATTTCAAGGGAAGGGGGTCATAGTTGGGGAGAGAGAAACTGCATAAAAACTAGTAGATGGTGAGTTCTAGTCCCTCCTGGGGCATGAAAGCCCTCTGGGCAACTTTGAGCCAATCACCAGGAGCTGGTGAGTCCTAGTCCTGGCTGAGGCATGAAAGTCAGCTGGGCAACTTTGGCCCAAACAAAAGGGGAAGGGGAGTTCTAGTGCCCTTAGGCGTGAAAGCCCTCTGGCCGACTTTGGCCCAATCACAAGTTGACTATAAGTTCTTGTCCTGCTTTATGCGTGAAAACTAGCTGGGTGATTTTAGGCCAATCACCAGGAGACTGGGAGTTCTAGTCCCGCCTGAAGTATGAAAGCTGGCTGGGTGACTTTGGCCCAATCACTAGGAGACAATGAGTTCTAGTCCTGGCTGAGGCACGAAAGTCAGCTGGATGACTTTGGCCCAAGCAATAGGGGAAAGTGAGTACTAGTCCCCCATTGGGCATGAAAGCTGGCTGGGCGACTATGGGCAAATTGCCAGGATACGTCGAGTTCTAGTCCCGCCTGTGGATGATCAGGTGATCAAAATCCAGATGCTTGGCAACTGGTTCATATTTATGACAGTTGCAGTGTCCAGGGATCATGCAATCCCTTTTTGTGGAAAGACTCACTTAACAAATGACTCAAGAACAGAAAGAAAGAAAGAAAGAAAGAAAGAAAGAAAGAAAGAAAGAAAGAAAGAAAGAAAGAAAGAAAGAAAGAA